>VYZW01006725.1:46413-74065 GCA_013401315.1 Balaeniceps rex
CGGGCCCGCCCGCGGCCGGCGGCGCTTGAGCAGCCCCTTCTGCGGGGGCAGCTCCGCGGCACCGGCCGAGCGAGGAGAGGCCTCCGGGCTGGGCCTGCGGGAGCTCGGCCCGCTGCTCGTCCGGGGCCCGGCTGCTGGACCGGGGCGAGTGAAAAGAAGAAAACTGAGCGGAGCAAAGCGATGGAAGGGAAAACAAACCATTCGCTGTGGTGGCCGCAAAGCAAGTGGCAGGGCACTTCGAAAGAGTGGAGGGGTGGGTGGGAGGAATAAATAACGAGGAACTATAGACAGGGTGGACTAAGGGAGGGGGGGGAGAAAAAAAAAAAAAAAAAAAAAAAAAAAAACCAACCAAAANACAAAAAAAAAAACAAAGCTGTTTTTCTGAGAGCAGCAGGTGAAAGGAGAGAAAATGAGGGCTGTTACCGGTTACACATGAGTAGGAGGTGTGTGTTTTTTCCCTGATAAATCAAGCCCTTTCAGGTGGTGTAACTCCTGGGAGAGGCTGGGCAGGTGTTACTGTTACAGCCGGGTTTGTCAGCCCTCTCCTCTGGCCACGGTGAATAATCAAACCTCTCCAGCAAAACTTTTCAGAGGAGGAATGTTTGTCACGCTGACTCAGTTTAGCGTGGTGTTCTCTTTGGTATGTAGATGTGAACTGTTTTGGTTTTTTTCAATAGGAAGTCAAAATGAGTAATATCTAATGGAGTGATAAAGCAAAATTTCCAAAGAGTACAGCTGTGAGAAGCGTCAAGACCAGTAACTTGACGAATTATGTATTTTTTCCTACTCTGGCTAATCAGTTATTATGAAAGAGTGCCGAGAAGGCTGATTTGCATGAGAAATACCCTTAGGATAATGCAGCATTTTGTTTCACAATTTTCTAGGTTCAAAAAGCTTAGTAAAGTTGTTTTCCAATACTTTTCCACCCTCCTGCACCTCTGAATTCCTGATGCCATCAAGCTATGGAAATGCCAAAATGTCACAAGGCAGGCAGTTCTTCCTGCTGTTTTTTTTTACCTAAGCAGAAGTGGTAAGACCTGAAAATCTTTTAATATTTATCACAGACATTATAAATAATTTTATAAATATAAGATTTCGTCTTTCAGACGTTGTCAGACAGGGTGAGAGATGAGGAGACCTTCAGTCCGGCTGAATAAGTCGCCCCCGGCGTGTGCTGGAACGCAGACAAACAGGATGTTTTATCCCCAATTTATGGATAGAAAAATTGAGGCGAGGAAGTGAAGGCATTCATTTTTCAAGCGTAGAAGTGCTCGTTTGTAAGCAGGCAATTTAAGCTTGAACTTTTTTTTCCCTTTTTTTGAGGAAAAGTACCGTGTATATACAGTTCCCATTGAAATTACACTTGAGGCACCCAAGCAGAAAGACTTTGGCCATACTCTTTTGGGGTCCCACAGCCCTAATCCCATGTTCTAATTGGCCAGTAATCTGTGGACAGATATTGTAACAGTTCCTTTAGAATATTTTTCTACTTCTCACTCATTTGCATACTAATGGCATAAAAATAGGCACTTCCTGCCAGTAATTAGTTGGAGCCCAGAATTTAAAGAAAGAAAAAGACCACAGCATTATGGTAGACGGATGGTACTGAGGAAGCTGCAAAAAAGAGTCACTTCTCTGGCGCTCAGAGAGTGCCTTTAATTTAGAGTTCAAGGCTGGCAACTCTGTTACCTCTGTGTGACAGGGATTAACTGTTTGCTTGGCCTAATAACTTTGCCTCTAATGAGCCCCTCTAACTTTTTTCATGGCAAATCACTCTATCATCTGTCCTGCACCCAGTCTTGCTGCTGTAAAGGTTTTTCTTTTTTTGCCTTTTTCCCAGAAAGAATAATGCTGGCGGTGAAGTCTGCACCAGGAGCGTAGTTCCTTGTGGAGCACTGTGACTCGGAGCAGCGCAGCCTGCTCGAGGGTTCTTCACCTAATGAGGCACTGTGCAACTCATAACCACATCAAGTCACGTGAAACTCTAGGTTAAAATAGCCTGTTAAGAGCTGGAGAGCTTCAGGTGTATGTATGGGGTCAGTTGACTTCTCACGTGTAGGTCATAGACCTACAAACCTTGCAAACCAAGTTGGTGACAGCTAAAATTTTCCCCGTACGGCAGCAACATAGGTAGCTTTTGTTTAACATACCAGCTTTTTCAGTCAAATATGTAGCGGAAGAGTTTTCTACCTTGTAGAAATTTCTCCGCTGCTACTCTACTGGTGGTATCTATGGCAAGGTGAAACACAGAAGCCTGGAGTTACCCATCCAACCCTGAAGAACAGCGATATCTTCAATGAGACAGGGAAAGTGTATTTTGCTACTTTCATTCCCCTAACTTCTCTGGAGATAAATATTACAGATTACATTCTCCAGGGCTATCGAACTGACACCTTCAGCAAAGAACTAAATGCAGAAACTCTTCCCACGGTATTACTTACAAGAAATTTCAGCAATTACTGTTCACCGTCTACGATCGGACAATACTGATCTCCAGCGATGCAATTTAAAAGCTCATGAGATGAAACTGCAGTTAATTATGTACCTTTAACTTATTTACCTATTCCAATAGCAAAGTAATTATTAATGTATTAATCTCTCTAATACACTGACTGTAACTATTAGTTAATTTTAGAGCCGCTGCTCTCAAATAATGGTGGGATGGACACAGTCAATGAGGTCTGTACTCCTTAAAGCTAAGACCTGCACTGCAGCAGGAAATGTTCGGTCCCCTTAGTGGGATCCAGAATGAAAGTCAGGTATTTAGACCTTCTAGGGAATGCTTGAAGAGGGAATGCTCTTTGCAGACATGAAATACCTACCGCAAATTAAGCCGACACAATCTTTGCATCAACACACCTGTGTCTGCCCAAGCAGTCTTGAAGGATTAGCAACATCAAACAATTGGAGTGACTCTTTAAATGACCTGGGAGACTGCAGTTGCAATAGAAGACTACAGCATGGAGAGGAAGCTCTTCCATCCCATCGACATTCACCGTGTAAAATCCTTTTCCAAGGGCAGCCTTTTGTAGTTGCTCCTTCTCTGAGTGAGCAAGGCTATAGTTTGCATTGCAACCTAATGAATCAAATGCTCTCCAAGGAAGTGGGAGATATGGGTTGAATATCTTTCATCGCTTGGTAGGAATCAAAAACAGCGTCTCCCCTGTCTCGTGATGGGCTCTTCTGCGCTGGGTCCAGAGGTGGAGGGAGGAGTGAAACTTTTGTGGGGGCTGACGCTAAGCTAGCGAAAGTAAGCCTGAGTCTACACCACTGCGATCCGGGCGCTCAATGGGGAGCATCCTCTTGGTTTCAAACTCCACTAGAAAAGCCTTTCCCACCTTTCTTATGCCTTTTCATTTCCCTTTCCCTCTATCCGCCCCACTTTGTGGCTAATCTTAATGTCGAGCATGTATGAAACTCTGTATTACGTGGTGCAGAACTTAGTAGTGAAATTGTGTCACTTTTTTTTAACTTTAAAAGCAAACCTTGAGAAGACTGTATCCAGCAGAACTATATTATCAGAAAGTATTTTCCTGAAAACTTTGAGACTCTAGCTTATTAAAGCACAGATCCTTAAGATGATTGGGTCTATTCCATTAGTAGATTTATAAAGTGTGCAGACTGGGTAAACAACAGTGACAGCTTGGGGAAGTGTATGCACCTGTTTATTAAAAAGACGTTAACAAGGGCAAATCTAAAATAAGAACATGTACCACAACCCAATTTTCAGCAAATTTTTATGCATGCCTACACTTAAGGTTACCAATGTTATTGGCAATTTCTCTCTCTCTTTTCTCTCTCAGAAGTACACGGCAACTGATGAGCACGGAGCATCTGTGGCAAAGGAAAAAAACACCGTCTTCAAATTTTGAGGAGCAAACATGACCCTTTCTGTTTCTACTGTTTCCCACCCACATTCAGTTAGTGTGAGAGAAGAAGGAAAATGAAAAAAAAAAAAGCAGAAATATTTTCTTTGCATGGAAGGACCGAAGAATGTGTTGTTTTCTCAATCACAAGGAAGCACTTTCATCACCGTTTTTGCTCTACATCATAAGTGACAGCGAGTTTTCTATATTTTACTGGTAGAACTTAGAAGAGGTCACATTTCTTAAAGTCCTTCTGCAGAAGTGAGTCTTCTGTTTGGATGTATGCAAATTCTACAGCACTTATGCAACTTGTAATTTGCAGATAGGTGTAAGCCTATGCAAAATGGAGATTAAATGTGTATATGCAAGTTTGCAGAATTAATCAACCAAGAATGTACAAAACCTACAAACGCTTTGTTGAAATTTGGCTCTAAAAAGATTTATGAATTAGCCTTCTATAGCAGCTTTCACTCAAGGATGCTAAATACACCTCATTTTTATTGGTAATTAATAATTTATAAGATTTGCATGATAATATTATTCCCCCCAGAATAGCATTTAAAAAAGATACCCTGATCTTGCGAGGACCTGTCGGTACTTACGCCTGTTCACAATTGCTGTAGTGGTGCTTTTTACGAGTATAAAAAGCTGCCAGCCTGGAGCCCCTCCAGGATTAGATCTTAATCCCCAAAGATATGTAAGTGCTACCATCTCCTTTTCACAGATTGAAAACTGGAAACTGCATGGGTAAATGCATGCAAGTTTACACATAAGGTTAATAATGAGTAAAGAATCAAAATTTAGGCTCCAAGCTTGTGAAGTGTATTATAAGGACAGTTATTATCCCTTCTCGGAGTCCCCTTCATGTCAGTAGTTGATGTGAATGTTATTGAAGACAAATCAAAGCCCTGGACCTGACTGTGAGTCCTGTGTTTCAGCGTATGGCCAGATGAGCCATAGCGTACATCCCTCAAACATGTTTGATTACTTCTGTTATCATGAACAGAAGCGAAGGGTCTTTGAATGGTTCTCACAATACAGGAGGCAAAAAAAAAGTGTTTTACTTCAATATACCTTTTACTAGAGCTGGCTACAATAGGATGTGATTATTTTAGGAACATTAAAAATATCTGCTGTCTTCTTCCCATGCTAGGTAGAATAGTCTGAAGTATTTTTGCTTTGTAATTTTCTAAAACGAAGAATTCTGATTTAACCAAACCTCTTCAGAAGGAAGCTGGCTGATGTTATCTTACTTCCCTCTTTTCTTATTGTGGAATTGTTGAGAGAATGCCAGTTGTTGCTACTTGTCATCACAACTTTCTAGTCCATAATATTGCTCGTTAAAGACAATAAATATTAGCCAGCAGACTACTTAAAAACTGACCAGTATGCAGAATTCGAGTGCGTAGGTAATAACACAATGACAACATAAATCTAGGTTTGCGTTCGTTACTTAATTGCGCACACGCATGTGCGCACACACACAAATCATACCTTCTGAAAAACAATTCTCCTTTATTTGTCTTCACAATATTTATTCAGCAAAATTTTAAAAGACTTTTTGTTTCTCAGATATTAAACTATACAAGTCAATGGACATCTCTGCTTCTCTTTCAGGGGACCGCAGCAAGAGTCATTGACACAAGGTATTGCCAAAAGTGGGAAAACTGAAGACTGCAGTATGAAATGCAATGCCGAGGTTGATGATCACTAAGATACTTTAGACTCTAAACAGAAGGCCTATTTCGCCCCACATGCATGGTATTAAAAGTGCGTAAGGTACTGTGTTTGCCTCTGCACTGGGTGAATGGATCCTGAGGCCAGCCCTGCCAGCGATGGCACGTATTAAGGGACCCGCACTGGTTTCACAGCTGCACAGCACTGCGTTGCGCTGCTGGGCCTGAGCTAATGTACAGCTGATTTCTCTCTGGGGGGCACTTTGATTCTGGGTTTCGGAGGGGACCCTTTCAGTATTCCTAATGATGTTTTTGGCTGCAAAGCCTGGCAGCATTGTAGAGTTGTTGTGGACTCTGACACCAAAGAAATGTAGCCTAAAGAGCTGTAGCAAAAGAATTCATACCACTGCTGCCCACTACTCAAAAAGGCAAAGGTATAAGTACACCCAAAAAAGAAAAAAAATGCAAGCTCTGTGAGCAGATTAACAAAGCTGTTTGCTATTATGGACAAAAGCTGCAGGGAAAAAAATGAAGAGGAAATGTGCTGTATTACTGTGAGTTGGCACAAAAACGAAATACCAGGCTGCAATTTATGTATAGTAATTGTTCACGAAGCATTCTTTGAGTTTTGATAGTGACTCATTGTGTTCTTTGTGACCTTTGATGTACAGGATGGGCTGCTAGAAGACAGAGGAAGCCACAGTAAGAATATAAAACTTTATCAACTTAAGATTTTATTGGTTTGTTTGGGGTTTTTTTTATTGCTCACTGATAGGTAGTATCTCTGGAAAAGACTACCAGAGACATTTACCTTGAGCTCTCACAGTTTTTGCCATCTCTCCCAGGCTTTTGCAGTTGAAAAAACAGTTCTGGTTTAGCTGAAAAATAGCTTTGGTTTTAAAAAGGAAATCTGTTAAAAAATTGGTTGCTGACATTGATTACCGAGTTCTGAAAAATAAGATAACTGATTGAAATACTACTGTGTTAGTAGCCCAGGTTATGAGCGGTGATAGGCCCTGCACTATATAGGACAGATGGAAAAGTTATCGAGAAGATATTCTTCTGAGTGAATATTTTATGTTTTAAAGAAAATTATGGAAAAAACCTTCCATAGAATCATCAGAGTTGACACAACAGACTCTTCAGCACCGTTAAGTTCCATTATGTAAATCCACGGTGATGTAAGCCAGACACTGTCAAGTTTGATACGCCCCAAATTTGACCTAATTAGCCATTTGGTTGTTACTTTTTTCAAAGCTTGTGCAACTCGGCTCGGTTCAGGATATAGATGCTAATTGAACGCGTAACCTACAGGTGCTAAAGAATTCTTACAAAAGAAGGTCTATCCTATTAGGAATGCAAGTCAAGGCTCAGGGTCATCGGCTCAGATACTGGGGATGGGAATAGAAATCCCATCTACAGCTCTCTTCACATCATCGTTTTATTTCCAGGAGCGAAATTCAAATCCAGAATAAATCAATGCAATCTAATAGATATTTGCCAACAGAAGCCGCTCCGGCTTCAGTCAGTTGAACAGGGAAAGAACGTTTCCTTAAGCTTTTAAAAAGCTGAGACTATATAATGCAAAGCCTGAAGTGGTTTACTCTACCCCCCAGTAACAAGCGTACTCCTGTGCAAACCACAGTTGAAATTTTCTCTTGCTCATAGACCCGCTGAAATTTTTTCTTGTTCGTAGACCCACCGTCCGACATCCAACCTGCTAATTTGTAGTGATTGCCACTGCGTGACTTGCTCCAGGTTTGCCTTTCACGTTTTCCACCTCTGTCCGTGTGTCCCCAGCCTAAGATCATCTCCTTTACACTCAGGTCCTCTTCCCACCCATTTGACAAGCAGGAATACAATAACCTTTTGTCGTGACTACACCTTGGACCAGATGCCTTAATGTAAACACTCTATCTCTTCTGCTGTTTCCCTGCAATCCCCTAACCAGAATGAAACGAGATAAAAAGAGCTGCACAGCCTCTGAGTTTCCTGGCTTTTATCTTTTTATACCAAAGCCTTTGTGTTAATTTTGCATAGCTATTTTTACATGAGGAATAATATCCTGAATTACTGCTATCACGTGCACTTAAGAATCCCACCTCACCGTCCTCAAGTCATCTGGCAACCTGATAGTGTTTCCTGCTCCTTCCCTCACATCGGCGCTGCAGAGAGCCTTGCTAAAAGTTTCACATCTGAAAAAGCAGATGATTTGGCAACACCTTCCTATAGATATATTTTTTTTTTTTTTAAAAAAGAAATGTGCCTGTCTTTGAGTAAACTTTTCTTTCCAACTGTTCTTTTTTGTCAGCTTGCCAGCTCGACTTCTAGTATTGTTCTGCAGAGATTGCTGTAAGGAAAAATGAAAGAAAAGAGAAAGGTAGAGAACTGGGGGAAAGGGAGAAAGGGTTCAGAGGGCATTTAAAGCCTGGGGAGCCTAGCATGGGAAAGGAGATAGGCTTAGGAAACAGGGAATAAAATGGTGGAATGAGAGATAAAACAAGAACATAAAGGATAAGGGATTAGAGAGATAAGGAGTTCAAGAGATGAAATGTGAATAAAGGAAAACAAGAAAAATAAGGATGAAAGGAAAGAAGTGACAGGAGTAAGACATGTAAACAATTAACTAAGAAAATATTCTGTTTATTTTAGTGAAAGAAAATTATAGTATCTTTATTATTCTCTGGTTTACTAGTTCAGAGGAATTTTTCAAACTAAGAGCTGACATTTGGGTAGTATTACTGAACAATGATAAACATAAGCCTTCCAGTTGTTGAATTAACCAATTCTGAATTTGGTTACTTAATATGTCATTCAGGCAACTAAAATTTGGATAAGAAAACAAAGCAATAAAAAAATATTAACAGCTGCAATACAAAGTGCAGCTCTGGAAGAACTCTTCACAATATTTGCAGTTACATCCATCAGCTCAGCAGTAATCACTGCAGCACAGAGGGACCAGCTCACTGACGCTCTGTTGCAGATTAATACCAGAGCTGCGAAGTGCAAAAATACTGGAAATCAGTGGGTACAAGTTTCAGCGTCGCCCGCTGACCGGCAGAAAATTTGCTCAAGATCACGATTTGTCTGTAAAAGTATTTCACAGTATTTTTTTTTTCCCCTTCTGGGTATTTACAAAGTGTTATCAGGTCTCAGTTGCTGCCTGATTTGCCTGAGCTGTTCACGTAGGTCACATAATGTGGTGGAACCTAGATAATATTGCTTGTTTTCCATGATTGTCTGAACATATATAATCAGGAAGCTGAAATTTAGTCAAACCCACACTCAATTTATGTTATTATTTTTTTTTCCAGAAAGGCTACATATACCTACAAGCCTAATAGGCAGCATCAAAAAGCCCAAACATTTTTTCATTAGTTTCTATGCTTGACTCTGATAGGAAGTCACCAAACATCTTATTAACTTGTTTAGCCAGCATCCTTCCCTTTCCAATACCCTTAAACTTGCATAAAATAGTTCAGGTCTATAGGGAAAATATTCCTTGAGGTCAGTTACTTGGCGTATAAAACCTAAAGTCTGCATATTCAGGAAAGAAAAGTCCTATAATTTGCTGGTTAACAGAAATCTCATTATTTTATTTTTTATATATATTTTGGCAAGCGGTCATTATGCCACTGCTTTTTGGGTTTTTCTTTCCGTAATGTCCAAGGCCTTTCCTGACTTGACTGACTGTGTGCATCTCCGTATCCCACCCCAACATGCAACAGAAATGTCTGGCTACGGAGGGTAACCCATTCTAGAAATAGTATACGGCTTTTACACAAATAGTGTGATCAAACGTAAATTTACATCTCGGGAAGTTTAACTTTCCGCGTGGGGACCCCTCTTTGCACTTGTATTACAACCTCCCTTCCCTTTCTCTTATGCAGAAAGACATTTTGGAAGCTCTTGCACCTTCTGAAGGTGCCCTGAGAAATGGAGCCAGAACAAACAGGGTCGTCTTCTGTGCTACAAAGGGCAGGGCGTCAGCATTCCGTGGGGAAATCATTTTTTTTCTGTCCACCCTCTCTCTTGATTTCTTTCTGATGGGCTGAGGTGTGGGTTGAGCTGCAATGAGTTTCCGTTGGAGCACAGGGTGTCCTTTGCCTGCTGCAGACACATGCAGCTCCACAGGCTTCTGAGCAGGTCTCGGGCTGCCATGAAGGTTTTTGAAGATACAATCAGGGTATTATATATCACTTTTCCTCCTATTTGATGGGACAATCCCCCAACAGGATTCCTTCCTCCAGAGCATCCACAGAGAAGAGGAGAAAATAAGTCTCTAACGAGTACTGGTCCCAATTCTGGTGCTGTCCAGCCCTGTTAATTCTGTCAGAGGGAGAGAAATCTTAAGATTTAAATGTTTTGATTCAGTACAAAGCATGAGTTAGTCGACGGAAAACTGGATTTGCTTAAAAGCAGAAAAAAAACATTAAAACAACCCTAAAGCACCCTTTGCATCCAACCCTGTGAACCCAAACTGAGCAGCCTAAAGCACCTAAGAACTGTAGTAAATAGTCATGTATTTACAGAAGAACCCACGCCCTAGGTCCTCTGCCGAAGTATTTGAGGCGTTACAATGAAAAACCACCAGTAACAAACAGCAACTTAAACATCCTAAATTACATTCTGTGAAGTCTCGGCTTGCCAAATGCCTGAATGAAAAAGGATGTGAAAGATGGGCTCTCCTTCATTCTAATTCAACCCAGATTCTGGGATTATCTGTTAAAAATAGGACATTTTCTATTCTCTAATAATAATAATTTTCCATAGACAGCTGTTGATGTGCCATAGGTTCACAATAGCTCTTTTTGCAGTGGATTGTAATAACAATTTCTTCAACTATGTCTTTGAATTCAGAGCTGTGCGAGCTATTCACAGTGAACACTTTAATCAGTGAATTTCAGCTTTTATTCTGTCTGTAAATTGGTACAAACGTTACACGCAGACATTTGGTATAAATAAACTTTGCCCCACTGTTTTGTTCACAACATGTTTTTGCTGCGGTGTTTCAATATTCATTATTACCATTGCACAGCTGCTCACCTTGGTTGCTCAGAGTTGTTTGTTCTGGGAAAGAAGCAGTAACCAAGAGGAAATCCATGTCGTGGAGCTGTTATGGTCCGATGGATAAGGTGTACGTAGTTAAGTTAGGAGATCACAAGACTAAAGTGGGTTTTAGGACTATTTTAATATTTCCTTTCCAGTTTCCTTGACTCAGACCTTGCTTGTAACATCGCTATGAGAACAAAGAAGCCACTTGAACATTATAGGCTGAGGTCAAATTGAAAATTAATGATCTCTTATCACATTCAGACAAAGCTCCAGCTGCAAAGGGTGGGGTTGGGTGCTTTTCTGGTGTATTTAATTGCCACTGAATCAGGGCTCTGAACAGGGCTTGCCCAGTCAGAGCTGCAAAAGATGAGCTCACATGCCATTTTCCGAGTCCCTTAGCCGTGCCCACGCCAGAGCCTGGCCTGGCTGGTATCTTCGGTGCGAGCAAAAGGAGTGCAAGTTTAATATCTTAATGAAACAAATGTCAGGCATTTGTTTTATATGAATAAAACATCTTCGGCATAAACCTCGGTGAAAAACAAATTCCAAAAAGGTTGTAAATCAGAATTCAGCTTTCAGTGCGCTAAAATGTGTGTATGAAAAATTATGCTGAAGAGCCAGCTCTATCTAAACTAAATCGTTTGGCAATGTCCTGTCAGTGCAGAAGAAAATGGATGTAATGTGCACATATGCACAGGGAGTGACTCAGAATAATGTACAAGTGTTACTGTATCGACTCCAAAAGAAATACCTGGAAGTCAGGAAATAAGGCTCCGCAGTTCAGCAGATTTGTCTGAGGATAGATGTTCCGGTTTTGAAACTCTGGTTTTTCCCCAGAGTGCCATAAAGATGTCTCATGCAAACAAATACAGTCTGGGTCCACCGATATCTCTGGGACTATTGCACAAACTATAGTTTTATTTGGTATTTATGGGAGAAGAGTTTCAGGAAAAAAACATGACTGCTAGCAGCTTAAGGACTGAATAGGAGATTGATATCTAGATCCTGGAGCGAGACCTGCGGCCTAAACGCACACTCATTAATCTATATGTAAGTCCAGGCATTTCCTTAAGTAGTCACGACAGTTTAATTGCCTATGAATATTCATATAAATGAGTTCTGTTTGTAAGAAGGGCAGCAATCTCGAATACTTCTACCAATCTGTATTCAAGCGGAGAAATCATCTGAAGTCTCTGGTTTCCTGTTTATAAGAGTTTGGGCTGCCCAGACAAAACACAACAGCAGGAACAATAGCACAGGGCTTGGATGACTCTTACGGCACCTCTGAGGCCGGGTTGTCTTAGCTAAAGGTAGCATCACTCCAACTTACGCTCATAGTGTTGGAGCTGACAACTTCAAAATGATCTGGTATGTATTTGTAAAGTCGGTGCTCAAATGCGTAATGAAATGGCACCATAGAATCGTAGAATCATGGAATGGTTTGGGTGGGAAGGGACCTCTAGAGGTCATCTAGTCCAACCCCCCTGCAGTGAGCAGGGACATCTTTAACCAGATCAGGTTGCTCAGAGCCCCGTCCAACCTGACCTGGAATGTTTCCAGGGATGGGGCCTCTACTGCCTCTCTGGGCAAGCTGCGCTGGTGTTTCACCACCCTCATCGTAAAACACTTCTTCCTTATGTCTAGTCTGAATCTCCCCTCCTTTAGTTTAAAACCATTACCCCTTGTCCTATCGCAAGAGGCCCTGCTATAAAGTCTGTCCCCATCTTTCTTGTAAGCCCTCTTTAAGTACTGAAAGGCCGCACCTTTACCCATCCCATTAGCATACTCTATTTTACCGTTAATATACACAAATCTAAAACACAGCATTGGGTCAGCTACTGTTAGGCTGTCTGTCCTTGAGGGGGTTTGCTGGGGTAGCCTGCCCTTTGGAAACCTTCCAGAAGGGGAGAATATATTTTCCCAAAGATGGCATCGGGTCCTTGTGTTCATTTGCTGGAAAGAAGTTCGGCTCTGTCAGGTATAGTGATTGAGGTTTCTTGGAAAACTCTGATGAGGAGACTTGCGATGAGAAGACAGAAAAATGATGGAGGCCCTTGCCAGAATAGCAGATCAGATATAGCTCTCTTGGTCACCATGGTGAAGTGGGAATCCAGCTCAAATAGAGCAACAGACTGTCTCCCGCTAACTAGACCGTGATGCTCCAGTTCATCCTACTGAAGGGCATCTGTGAGACAGCGCTGAGCACCACTCATGAACTATTACGTAGTAGGTCGCAGTGTTGACAAATGTTTTCAATTTTTTTCTAAAGTGCCACTCATATCTGACTTTCCCATGTTCTTCCCTGCTGCTACCCCAATGTAAACAGTGCGGGGTCGTACAGGAACCACTCTCCCTCTCTCCAAAATGGTATTGCTGGGGATCTGAGGATGACTAATCTCTCCTGTTTACAGTCTGCTAGCTGTTTGAATCCTAACATAATTTAGATGACAGGGTTCAGGAGACTAGAGAATTACATGTTGCCAAGCTACTAAGGAAAATAAAAAAAAAGACTTTTCATGAAGTGTTTGGTAATTTCCCTCACTGCCTGTACCATCGCAGCCTGTAGTTCTGCTACCCTGCTCTTCCCTCTATGCTTACAAGAAACACCTAATGTATTCACCTTACCCATCTGAGACCTGAGAACAATCTCCAAGATGCCCACGAGAAGACGAAGAAGAGGAAGGAAGCAGAGTTAGTAATTTAATCATGCCCTGGACTGACTAGCCTTTAAACAACTGTGTTGGTATGGGAGATTTCCGACAGAAATTCCCACTTGGGCATCTAGTCCCTTCTCCATACCTGTAGCATATATATAAATATATAACCCTCATTTATATATATACACACATATATATATAAAGACCCCTCAGCTATA
This sequence comes from Balaeniceps rex, assembly GCA_013401315.1. Taxonomy (NCBI): domain Eukaryota; kingdom Metazoa; phylum Chordata; class Aves; order Pelecaniformes; family Balaenicipitidae; genus Balaeniceps; species Balaeniceps rex. Next base: position 59,886 of record VYZW01006725.1, read on the forward strand.
TGTTCATTGACTGCCTTCGTAACTGTCCAGTGAGCACTCAAATTGTCTCTGAAAAATCCCTTTGCAGTTATATACCACTTATTTCAGTCTGCATTTGAGCCCATTGAATAAACCAGAGAAGATGCACAATTCTAGAAGTCCTTTTAATCACAAGAAAGATATAGGCATAAAATGGTCGTCTGTCTATAAACTGAAGCTGAAAAAGTTATATCAGAAATGAGGTGTAAATTTTTAACATTGCACATAATTTAGCTGTTAGAACAATTTAACATTTGGATACTACACATGGGATGTGGGATAATTTTTGTCACTTGAAGTCTTTGAAATTGGAAAACTTCCTAGAAGATATGTTCTAGCTCAACCACAAGTGGCTGAGGTGCAGACTCAATAACTCAAAATTGAGGTAGACTGGTAAATGTCTGTGATCTGCCTCACACGGGATGGTAGGCTGGAGAACTGTGATGGCCTCAAAATCTGTGAAAACACTTTGTCTTTTCTGCCTGGTATTTCAAAAGGAGCTGTCAAAGCACAATCAATTAAGATGAAAAAGGTGCAGCAAATAAAACTGCAGTCACTTAAAGATTGAAGGTGGAAGGTGAACGTACCCTACAGAAGGTGAGGTGAATGGTAGCGATTAAACAGAACGGTCCTGATAAACTAAATAACGAATCACATTCCAAATTTGATAAAAATTTATATTTTAGATAAAACGTGTGAAGAAAAAGAAGAATTCACATAGCTGTGGAAGAACATATATACCCATTTTGAAAATATGTTCAGCCAAACAGCTGTCATAGTAACCTTTGCAAATAAAAGTGTTTAAGAGGATCTTTACTGGAGAATACGACATTAAGTGGTGTATTTCTTCAGAAACCTGGCACTATTACTCATCTTAAACTGGAAAGATTTGACAAGAATCGGAAAATTCAGCTGTGCCAGCCTAGCAGGTGTGAGGGAAAAAACGGTTTCAAAGCAAAGCCCATGGTGGTTTTCAATGTTGTGCCCTTTTGGAGCTCCTTGCTATGAATTTTACTTAATGGCAGCTCTTTGGTACCAGCCAGTGGATTAGCAGGTGATGTTTTGAGTCATTTCTGGAAAAAATTACACATTGGTGTTTGTGGAGTTGTTAGTGGAACAAGATCTTTCCTAGATTATACTTGTCTTTTGATATTTTTTTTTTGCGTGATAAACTAGAGAGTGTTTTGTAACTGATTACATTATTAGCACAGAATATATTACCAAGTAATGTGGAAGCATGGTCACATCAATTTGCAGAATATGTAGAGGGGATACAGTCGATTTAAGCTGAAAAGCAACTTTAGCTACACTGTCATGTTTAAAAGCTAAACCGGGCCTCTTCTTGTCTCCATCTGTGCATGGGAATGAAAAAGCAGAAAAATCTGCCTCTCTCTAGCTAACTACTCCAACTGCCGTCTAGTGGTATTGTTTTAGTAAATGGAAAACTTGTTGCGGTAGGAATCAGCAAGATGCTGACTGCGATGGTTTGGGCTAATTTCACATAACTATTCTGACAGGTACTCTTGGAAGCAGAGGTGGGTGGATTCTGATAACAAGAGATGCTTCTGAAATTAATAAACGTCGCTTAATCTAGGTACTCAAAGCTGAGAAAAGCCAACCATTTTCCCTTAGCACCCTTCTGTGGCAATAAGGAAATTTTGCAAAACGTGAGTTTACATCTAAGACTACTAAGGGGAAAGAAAAGAATGTTTATTACGGAAAATACCACGGTAATACATTTACACAAATAGGAAAGAAATACCTATATTCACAGTATCATGTTTCAGTTACATCCAACGCGGGAGTATCCTCTCTGCATACTGGTCCCGCTCTCCCCATCCTTTTTTGACCTGTGCACTGCCTTATTGCTTGTTGTCAAATGCCCAAATTACCGAAGTTTCAGGAATATATTCATGCAGGTCCGTCTTCTGTTGCTAAGAGAAAATCCTGGTAAGTTTGGTAAGATGACTGGCAATTACTTCCATACTGCTTTTTGCCCTATCTCTGGTCTTAATACTGATATTCATAGAATCATGGAATGCTTTGGGTTGGAAGGGACCTTTAGAGGCCATCCAGTCCAACCCCCCTGCAGTGAGCAGGGACATCTTTAACCAGATCAGGTTGCTCAGAGCCCCATCCAACCTGACCTGGAATGTTTCCAGGGATGGGGCCTCCACTGCCTCTCTGGGCAACCCCTTCCAGTGCTTCACCACCCTCAGTGTACACAATTTCTTCCTTATATCCAGCCTAAATCTCCCCTCCTTTAGTTTAAACCCATCACCCCTTGTCCTGTCACCACAGGCCTTGCTAAAAAGCCTGTCCCCATCTTTCCTCTAGGCCCCCTTGAAGCACTGCAAGGCCGCACTAAGGTCTCCCCGCAGCCTTCTCTTCTCCAGGCTGAACAGCCCCAACTCTCTCAGCCTGGCCTCGTAGCAGAGGGGCTCCAGCCCTCGCATCATTTTCGTGGCCTCCTCTGGACCCGCTCCAACAGCTCCATGTCCTCCTTGTGCTGAGGGCTCCAGAGCTGGCAGCCGGGCTCCCGGTGAGGTCTCACCAGAGCAGAGCAGAGGGGCAGAATCCCCTCCCTCGACCTGCTGGCCACGCTGCTGGGGATGCAGCCCAGGATACGGTTGGCCTTCTGGGCTGCAAGCACACACTGTTGGTTCATGTCCAGCTTTTCATCCCTATTACACCTTTACTTTTAACTATTATATGAAATCTAGGCCTTTAGCTGATTACAAGGCTAGAGCTTCTCTAGTACCTGGCCTCTCATCCTATACTACTGGGTCTTGTTCTTACCAAAGTTCATTTTGCTTTATTTTATACCGTGGCATAAACATTTCATATGCCATAGAAAACTCCTGAGCAATGGCTTTTACTTTGGCATAAGGTACAGTTCCTTTTTCTCTTCTTTATACTCTGCCAGAAGAGGCAAACGTTGAGGATTGCAACTTCTCCCAGTGAATTTTTACTGCAGTTTTATTACACTTTGGTCAGTTGATAAAAATAACTGCGTTTCACTGCTTCTGTAACCTGAACTGCCGAAAATCTTAGTGTTAACCATCATCACACCGGGATAATGGGCAATTAGTTTTCAAGTATGGTCTGACTCATTCTCTGTCTTATGATCTCCATTAAACTACGGCAGAGAAATCCTTCCCAGATCCTCAGTCCTGTTACTGGCTTATTTAAGTCTTCTCTTCCTTGTGCATAAATTCCTGTATATTCTAGTACGTGTGAGTTAAGATTTGTCATTTTAAAAGGATTTCTTGCTTTAATCTTACTTTTTCTTAAAACCTGGCCTCATATTTAGTTCATCACTGGCTGGAAAAAAAGCAGCCGGGTTGGAAGGAAATTAATACAGGAGTCAGAAGTAATTAAAACTCAGAGTTGGCTGGACACTTCTGAAAAGTGCAGATGACTACCTGTGTCCACATATGCAGTGCATTTGTCTGAGTTACTGGTGTGTGAAAAGCAAGGAAAGGAACGAAAGCTCCTCTTGCTGCCACAACTACAGCAGATGCTGCTTGATGCCTGCTGTAATACAGAAATATGCTCTCGTGCTTTTACAGCAGCCTCATCAGCCCTTTTTGTCCTACCTCTCGTGCCCTTGATTTCAGACCCCTGACCTTACATTTCCTCCGGCATCCTATAACAGATAAATAAATAGACGAGCAGGTGATCGTGTGAGACTCCAGGTTATTTACCAGAGAAGAAGATACTGGAGAAGACGCTGCTCAGAGATGCTCTGTAGTTGGCAGTGTTAAATTCTCTATTTCTCTCTGATTTTAATTAATAGGCTTGTATTTAAGATGAAATGTATTCAATTTGTGCACAGTGTAGAGAATGTCACACTACAAGATCGGTTATATACATAGCAATACAATTATCATTCTCTGCTGACAAATGTACCGTGATATTGGTAAAAAAGCAATAACTTCAATGTACATGTCAAAATCAGCCCCAATAGCTTATTACAAATTGTTAAATGAACATAAATATCTAATGTTCAGCCTGTAATGTTCGTTCATACCATGGCAGATGAAGGTATAGGTCGAAGAATTAATTTAAAACACAATACCAAGTCTGTAATATTCAGTGAGTCTAAGCTATATCTCTTTGCAAGCATTTGTGAAAGTATGGGGGGCTAGTTCCCCACCCCAGCGCCGAGCTGCAGAGAACCGATGACGTTCAGCTAGTTAAACCTCTTTAAGCATCCCTGAGATCTTCTGGTTCCGGCCACAATCCGCCAGCTTATCCATAATCACCTTTCCATGTTTCCAAGAAGAGAGCGTGGCTCTGCAGGGTGCCTGGGTTGTTGCTGTCCCCCTCCCAGCTCCCTCCCGCATAGAGCCAAGGCGAGAGCAGAGCGATGGTGCAGGCTTTCCCAGCGGCGAAGTGGGTGGTAGGCTGGCCAGTCTGAGTCTTTTACGAAAAAGTCTCTCTCACATGAACACACTTGCTGATTATTATGTATTTTCTAAAGGAAAGGGAAATGGGGGACATAGCCTCCGATAGATCCCGTTTCCTCCTTCATTCATCAGCTTTCTTGCCCGTATTTAGAAACATGAGGAAGCAAGTTATGAATAATCTATTTTGGAGACGTCCTAGATTAAAATAAACCCATTTCTACAGTTGTGGAGCTGGAGAGGATGTTGAAAGGCATGGGGCTGAAGTACTGGCAAGCACAAGAACCTGCCACAGCCTTCCCCGCGTGCTGCACCAAAGGCTTGGGCATCCCGTTGGGCATTGGCACTCGGCATCCAGCGAGCTGTGAGGAGGCCAGGTGGGGTTAACCACTTCTCTTCTTCTTCTTCTTTCTCACGAGGACACGATCGCAACGGCCCCTGTGTTGAGAACTCGTGCAGCAGAAGGGGGTTTCCCACCCACGTCAGCAGAAGTAACCCAAGCTAATGCTTTTGGGTTACTTCCAAGTGGCTTGTACCTCTGCTTCGTGGAGAGGAAATGAAAGGTGTATTCAGTGACAGCAGCAGTGTGATTTACTTTGGTGCTGGGTGGTTTTTTTAAGGTCATCAGCTGCATGTTCTCTTCACATAGCACCTTCAACTGACTACCACTTTTTAGTGTTTTCTTGTTGGTCCTTTTTACTTTCTTTACATCTTCTGCCCTTTCTGCTACATTTTTCCAATGAAAAATATCCACTGCAAACAATTTGCTCGCCTGCTGTTGCTAGAGGCCCAGATAGATGAGTGCCAGCATCAGCGTCCTTAGAGGGACATGGATGAACCTCGTCCAGGTTCCTCTGGGGGGAAAAAATCCCCACCTTTTTATTCCGATGTGGCAGAGGGACACCTAAGAGCTAAGTGTTTCATCTTCAATAACCCTTTAGGGATTTCAGCTGACTTGATAATCAAGTCCCCATACAGAAGAAATTTGTTTCACTAATAAATATTTTCCTATGTAACAGTACAAGTGCAAGTTCTCCAAAAAAATGGATTTCATCGTGAAAAGGAAAATAAAGTTAGCTCGCACCAACGTAATCATCCTCCTTTGCAATCCCACAAAGCAGGAAAGTTGGATTATTCCTGTTCAACAGTGAAAGTCCACCAAAAAGGTGGCATCCGTGATCTGACGTGCAGGTAGTGGAAACTATTGTGCCACGTTAAAGCTGAGATATAAACCCAAGGACTTGGCTATCTGTAAGTGGTAAAATACTGTGGCATTTTTTAAGAGCAGTTGTATGCAACATCGTCATCTACTTCACATTTTAAAAACAGCAGCTACACCCTGGTCACTTATATTTTTCCTCCTCACTCAGTTGTACCTTGCTTCATTTCTTTTATTGCATTATAATACCGTATAGTATTAAATGCTGATATTTGTCCTACTGCGGTTAAAAGCAAAGCTGTCACCACGTGCCACAGAGCCCTTTAACAGTGTCCACGTTTCACTTCAGAGGCATCAGCTTTTAAGTAAAATGGCTCCTTTTAAGTGTATTGACTGGACAGACACGTAAAGCACTTTGGGCTGGAATCCCATACATCTCCTGGTATGACTCAGCTGCCCTAGATTTGCAACCTTTATTTCGTCAGATAAAAGAAAAAAGTCATCATAGTGCAGACCAACTCACTGCTAATTGTAGTCTCGGAAGAAAATTAAGATGCTATAAGACACCATTATAGTCTCTACAATTTGTATTAGGCACCCAGATACGTTTCCCTAATTAATAGTTCCTTTAGTGTCCAAATTAAAAATAGATATTAAGAGCTCTGGGTAGATGATACAGCAGTATGAAATAGTATCGCACCTGTCTCCATGTTGCAGCTTCCCAAGTGTAAGTAGGAGTCAAAATTTCCCTCCTGATTAAATAAAAACACTGATAGATAGTACATCACTTGGCATCTCCAAAGTGATATACCCAAGACATACCATCTGCTACGAAGTTGCAAAAACATAGCCTGAGAAAAGTGGGACATCAAGGTGGAGCTTAATTTTCTTTAGTCAGTTTTCTGTCTATCCTGGACTTGAGAGTGGATGGTGCAGGCATGGCTCATGATGCCTGTAACTGTACTGGCATAGAAAAACAGCAAGGGAGCACGGCTGCGAATGCAGTCATGTAGGAATAAGGAGATTTCAGTTCACTGCTCCCAAGACAGACACGGTTTTAGTAACCGGGAAGATATTCCTTTTGAGGGTAGCAGGAGTCACAGCTTAGGGTTCCCCTGTCCTGCTGAGCGCTCTCAACACTGAATTACAAAGCCATATTGCCTTTTGCTTTTTCTTCCCCTGGTCCCAGGGATTTTTTGCAGCGTTACGAAGTGCACGGAGTCTGACTTGGAGCTCAGCCTCAGTGCTGAGGGCTGGGGGCACCTGCTGAAGGTGAGAGATTGAAGCTTGAGGCTAAGGTGACCATAAATCCCAGGTGTCCTACTTGCTGGAGAAGTAGGACAGAGAGATTGCCACAGAAATGAGCAGACACCACCCTTCCTTTCTGTGCATCACCAGATTCAGACCTGGGTGTCAGGCTGAGAAACAGCCTGAGAAATCAGAGTGAATAAAAAAAGAAGACTTTCCAGCTGCATTTGCTATGGCATTTTTTAGGCACCCTCCTTCAGCAGACTGAGCACTGTGAGTCTCAGTCAGGTCCCTGAGAGCTGGAGACAGAAATATGGGAACATTCCCATCTGCTCACAGACAGCCTTAGTCTTTCAGACATCCAGCAGCCCAGCTGGAGACACTGCTCTGCTCAGGTTGCCAAACAAATAGACAATTGGATAAAATCTGGGGGCAGAAAAAAGTGGCTCCATTTGAAGTAACAAGGTCATCCTCGTTCAGCAACATGATTTCCAGCTCATAAGCCAGGGATGCAGCAGCGGGTCTGGCAACACCAGCCACCACCACTCAGCTCCAGGCAGTGCTACCTGCATCCCTCCCGAAGGCCACCCGTCTTCGCTCTGATATGGTTATTCAAATAAAAGAGCTCTGGCGTAACATTCACGCCTCTCCGCTTTAGTCGGTGGTTATAGCATAGCTATATTATACAACGGATAGTCACCTGGGCTCTTCAGAAATTAAAAAAAAGAAGCCCAGTCCTTTCCATTTCAAAATCCTGCAAGCAAAAAAAAAAGCCTCCACAGCTCCACACCTTCCTCTTACAGCATCCCAGCCCTCGAAGCCACCGCTAAGTACATTGCTTGTAAAACACACGCTGTTATCCAAAGACAGACTCTGAGTATGGTCTTCACAGAAGAAACATCTCCACTCTGTCCCCAACCCCAGCCTCCACAGGTCTTTTTAGCTCCTCCGTCGGCACCCGGGTTGTCCCCCCATGCTCCGGCTGGCGTAGCACCATGGAGATGGGGTGCTTTCCTGGAAGGCTGCCTGCACTGAGACCTTCCCCTGGCTCTGCAGGAGCTGATAGGAAGCGTGCAATTGCTACTCCTTCTTTCTGCATGTCTCAGCTGGGTTTTCTGAACTCTTCCTGTGCACGAACATAGCAAATTCACTGCTTTCCTCCTCCCTGCTTTTCTCCAGGCCTAAGGCAAAGGCTGCTGTGGAGACCACCTGGGTTAAATTAGCACAATTAAACAGTGTTAGGCAGTTCTAGGAAAAGCAGCACTGTTTTCTGCATTACTGAAGGCATGGTACGTGGCTGTCAAATTACTGTCCGGGAGCAGGAGGGTCACCTGTGGGAGGAGCGCGGGGCCGAAACCCTCGCCCGTGTGCTGCCGCTCTGTGTAAAGCTCCGTCTCCTCAGCTACGGCGAATGCCCATTAACGTGCTGCCCCTTTTCACCTTACACATTTTTTAATTAAAGAACAGGTATGCAGGGGAGCTTTTCACCTGCCCGCCTCCAGGACGTAGCGTTGATCTCCAGCAGCTGAAACCAGGGAATTTCTGCTGCTTGCTATGCAAGGATGGGTAGGATCAGGGTCATCATGTGGCGGATAAAGGCTTGCCAGCGCTGGTCACTGTTTCCTAATTATATGAAAAGTAGCTTTTTGATATTGGCATCCTTTCTCTGTAAACAGAAGCGTTTGATGGGGTCGGGTGTAAGCGCACATAACACTGGAGGGAAACTACACGGCAGGGCTGAACTCCTCCTTCCCCATCCTCAGGTCTCAGGGGCACGTGGGCCTCTTGGGCCGCCTTCTCTTATCTTTGAGGGTGAATAAATGAATCATGAAGCATCGCATTTAAGCTCAGCAGTAGCCAATATTCCAGGTTTTCAACACAGGGAGAAGATGGGAGCTCTTAGTAGAGCCCCATTTCTAGCGTCTGCAAAGTCAGAGGAGAAACAGAGTGCAAGAAAACATGCCAGCATCATGAGTGGAGAAAAATAAGTGTGCTTTTTCCATTTTACTGACCTAGAATCCATAGGTGATGATTTTTTTTTTAAGCCTGACTATCCCTTTAAGAAAGGCTAGAAACACCCTTCAGAGACTTGTAATGAAAAAACATTATTTATCAGTATTAAAAATAGATAAACAAAAATGAGAAACAGACTTAATTGAAACCCTCTGTGAAATCTGGCTAATCAGTTTTCATTTCCAGGAGGCTTTAACTTACTTAATTTATTATTTATCTTTTCTATTTTGATTTTGCTTTTCAGCCCCAGTGCTGGGCTTTAGGCACTTTAGAAACGCTCGGTGAGAGGTCGGGAGCATCGCCTCGACTTCAGTTGGGCCAATACTTCACCCATGTTTGAATCTTACTGAGGCTTTGAGAAGCTTAATGGTCATACAAGGGTTCTCCTAACTTCACCAGCGGCACGAAACTTGAACCCAGGCACATTACAATATATTTCCTGATCACCAAAAGTGCTTTTCATTTTGGACCCGGTTTTACCTCCATCCCATGCAAACACGTTGCCATTTCACTTTATTTCTTTAATTTATAGGCATCAAAGTTGCTGAATCAGGAAACTGAGGTTATAGCTGTTGAAGAAACGAATCCCACATTGTGACAAACTGCTTTTTCGGCAGATTTTCTTGTGTTCCTCATTCTGAGTCATTGTCACACATTTTAAAGGCCAGAGTTACATATGAAGCTCTTGATGGTGAGAGCTGTGCCCTTTCTTGTGGTTTCTACAGGCAGACAATTGCCGTCCTGTGTCTCTACTGTTTGCCTCTAACTAATGATGCTTAATTCGCATCGCTGTACTTCCTGTGGCACTGGAGCGTGTGACATTGCCTACCAGAACTGGAAGTGAAGTGGTTTAAATTTGACTATGTTAATTGGATTCTAATTAGCCCGACGATGCTACTCATCTCTGCTGAAGTGTAGCTCGCTGGGATTCCACCTCTTCATGGGGAGGAATGGGAGAATTTAGGGGAAGAAGTAAAATTCAAGAATCAGACAAAAAAAAGAAAAAAATAGATTAAAACTGGGTATAACAGATTGAAATTTTTGTGTTTGGCTACGGTAGTAATTGGCCGTGTTCTTCCTCAAAAGTCAAAACTTAAAAATGTCTGTGACATTCGGGGTGGTGGCCAGGGAAAGTAGAGCATCATTCTCTCTTTAGAAACAAGATGCGCTACTGGATCTCTCCATTTAGGCAAGTATTTTCTGGCCCCCCAAAACATGATCTGCAGTTGTATGCACACATTTATCCTCAAAATATACCTTTGGGATAAGGAAGGCTGTTGATCCCCGTTTTGTAGCCTGAGGGGACCGAGGCCCAGAGCGATTAAACGATTTGTCCAAAGTCACATTGGAAAACCCCAGCAGAAGCAGAGAGGAGCCGCAGGCCCACAGTGCTCCTCTCCAGCTCGACACAGGAACCTTACAATACTTAAGGAATTATTAAAACGTTAAATGAGTTGAAATGAAAGGCTGTGTCCAGAGCCGGAGTCATCATTTGGATTATTCACCCAGTTCTTTGAAAAATACACAAATGCGGCAGTATTATGAATGCAATTACAGCCGATGGAGAATTCTCAAATGAAGGGCAAATCAAAAGGAAACCATCTATGTTTTATATTTCTGTGGTCTCTTCCATCTCAACAGCGATAGAGAGCATGGCTGCGCATACATATCTGGAACATATGTTGATTTTTGTGCCTGTCAGCTAGTTATGCTCTGGGGGAATTCTCCCACAGTGGTTACGCTGAGATGGAGCAAGAAAGAGGGCGAACAGCTCGTGGGCTTTAAGATCTTCTTCTGTTCCTCCTCAAGATACGAGCGGGAGTGCCTGCCCTTGTCCTCTTCCACCCACCTTCATCCTCCTTTCACACCCGGAGTTTCCATCCTTTTCCTCACCGAGAGCACAAATTGTTCAGGATGGAGGGAGATGGGCACAGATGTGACCACCTGCTGCATATGCCTTTCTTCTCATGGGCTTTTAAAAGGGCACTTCATATTTTAAAAAGGAGGAGGAAGAGGCAGTGGCCTTTGGTGTTGCTCAGCACTGACACAGCTGGAGCTGGCCGGGGGTGGCAGGGTGTTATTTTTTACAGGTTGGCAACCAGACGCTTGTTGCAATGATATACTTTTTTTCCAGAGATCGCCTGAGTGTAGATGTGCCAACACGGGTTCCGGTTTTACCACAGCTAATTCTCTTATTTCAAAGAGAGGAAATATCCTCGGACAAATCTGCTTTGTCAAGGTTGAAAACGTTCCACACCACAGATGGTGACCATAAGGTGCAAGTGAGTTTTCAGCTGAACCGGTGACACCCTACCCATTTGCTTCACTGCTGAAGATTTTAAAACTAGTTTTTGTTATGAGAAGCTGAGCAAGATACTTCTCTCCAAATGTCTCTTCCTCCTGTTAGCTCCTCACTCCATATTCATGGCACTCCTGCTGCTACTAGCACTACCATGCGTAGCACCTACTGCAAATTGTCCAGTTCCTGTTGTTAGGATGGCAGTTCCCTTTGGTTTTTGAAAAATTCATTAAGCGAAGGGGTGGAAGGGGCAGCAGAGTCCTGTTATGGTCCAGCACCCTATTGTAGGAGATTTTTTTTTTTCCCAGGTGTGCTCCTGCATGATGGCTTGCTGGGGTTGTGACCAGATGAGCACCTCTCTGCTTTTATGCAAAAGCAACTGGTTGCATTTAGATGATCTGCTGTGTTGCAGCACAAAAAAACTTCTGCGTGCAGGGATATTGTTGTGGGGAGTTTCCCAGCCATGGTTTGGGGATTTTCAGGCCCTTCTAACATGGTGTGAGATTTTTCTTGTGGACTGAACAGAGCCTCGACGGGAGTGGTGATGGCAGCTTACAATAATTGGTACCGTGCTCTTCTGTTTCCTCTTAACTGAGGGGTTTTATGTTAATATGAGAGAACCCACCTGTGGTTGGCGACCTCAGTAGCTGTATCTAATTTTTCACTTTTGTAAACTCCCCGATTTCGTTGTGATGCCTCTTACTATTTTGCGGCGCAGTCGCCGGTCCTCACTTCTCTTTTCTCCATGACTAATTCCTCCCGCGAAGAAAAATGAAGTTTAAGGCGGGGGGGTATAAAGGTTGGCTTGCTCCAGATACAACAACAAAAACACAAGTCTAAAAGGAAACCTGGGTCTGTCTCTGGGAAACTAAAACAAAAAGTAAAAGTGAGTGGCTAGGTCTTTCCTCCCCGAGAAGCTCGCCTTCCTTTTCCTTGCGTTTCGTTAACTAACTGACTTCAGGAGGGGTTTGTTAGCAGAAGAGCAGCAGGCTGGGGACATAAATTACTTCGACTTCATAAGGAAGCGGTGTTAAGTATTAAACGTGCTTTGGGGCAGCTCCTGCAATTCTTCACCCTCCTCGTTTGTGGTACATCTTTTTAGAGTGAAAAGCTGCGTATACGTCGTGTCGGCATAATTCACGCTCCCTCTCTTCCTCGTTTTGGGGTTAATTCAATATAAGCAAGTGCACATCCCCAGATTAGAGCTGCTACATGGCTCCCACAAGGAGAAGCCCAGTATGTATGGGTTGCCCTCGCTTCCCTCACTGTTATCCTTGCACCAGTCCTAGCTATTTCTTCACCTCTGACACGGCTCCATACCACCGCTTCCCCTTTTCTCTGCCGTGCCTCCAGACCATGTACCCCTTCCCCCGCTTGCTCCATCTCCCTTTGGGTTCTCTGTCGTCATGTCGCTCTCCATCTACCTCCTCTCCTGCCACTTTCTAACACAGCTTCAACCCGTAGCTGCTCTCTCCTGGATCCCATGACAACCCTTGTGCCGACTGCATAGAGCATAAGCTGTTTGACTTCTCTTTCAAGACCTACCATGACGTTGCCCTCCTTTACCTCTCACTTGCATTTATCTGTTGCCTTCATATTCAGTTTCCAAGCTCTCTCTTCGAACCTTCCCTGCTCTGCCCCTCAAATCTATCCTTCATTACGGTGCTTGCAAAAGACTTGGCAATAATTTGGTCATACCTATCACGCTGACCCATTTGTCTCGTTATCTTCCTGTGTCACTTGCTCTGGTTTTACCTAGCGCTCAGCTTTATCGCAGTATCTTAACATGTACCTGAGGGTTTTGGAAACTGTATGAGTTATGCTATTATGAAAGGAGGATGGCCTGAAAATAAAAATCACCAGATGTTCAGAAGAAGCTCACGATACTGAAAGCTGGGCCTGACTCTTTACAGCTCTTTTTTTCTGCTGGCTTCAGTGGGAGCAAGACTGAAGCCAGCAGTATCTTTTTCCCCGGTGCTGCTGTAAATGATGGTAGCCCCACTTGAGTCCTCTGCTTGTCAAAGGCCCTGTTCTTGCCAGATCAATGGCAAATTTTTAGCTCTTTTGGGACCCACCTTCTTCAAGCCCATTGACATGATCTGGTTAGTGAAAAGAAGAAAGATGGTCTCCATAGATGCTCAGAATAACCATATTAACATGAACTGTGGAAGTATTGTAAATAGGTGCTTCCACTGCTTGAGGAGACATGCAAACTATTTGCCATTCCTTATGCAGCATGTAATTTAAATATTTTAAAACTTGAAATGAATTACTGATAATAAAATTCAACAGTGTAATACTTCTTTGAATATTTTAAATCAGATATAAATTGTTCAATGAAGTTGATCTAGTCTTAGCATACTTTTCAAGAGATTTAATAGTGCATGATTTAAATGTATGATACTGTTCCGGTATATTGTATGGCGTATTACAAAGATTGAAATAGTCCTGGTTGGGATGAAGGTTTCATAGCTCAGTGTCTCTGTATTTTGACAGATACATCTGCTGGTCCAGCAATAGTTTCTGTGTGCAGTGTCTGATCATCCTAACGTGAAGGAAGTTTAATTTCTATACAGCAATTGTTAGCTGGCATAGTAGTGCATATTAAGCACGTTCTTCCAAGATCTATTTGTGACCATTTTGAAGATACTTTTACATGGGGGAAGAATTAAATCTATATCAAATATATGTTACTAAAAACAATGTTAGTGCCATCTTTTGGGCAAGATTTTAAAGCACATAAGTCAAGAAATTTGATGGTCTAATTCTGCAGTAACCATTCTCGAGACCATTTGTACAGCTCATGTTTTCTAAGTGGATTTGCTTAAGACAAATGAAAAAGGTTTATGGCACTTCTGCAGTGATGTTATTTAGGGCTGCAGAGCAGTCAGTATTGAAAAGTAGGACTTTTTAATAGTGCATGGTGGTGTCGCTACTTCCAACTTCTGACTCATCAGTAACTATTGCATATTTCTGAAGTGGAGGATTTTTTTCCAGTAACTTGATGTTCTGAATGAGTTTACAGTGAAAAGCT
>VYZW01006725.1:75232-77732 GCA_013401315.1 Balaeniceps rex
AACTTGATGTTCTGAATGAGTTTACAGTGAAAAGCTGAGCCAATCTTAACTCTGAGCAAAACAACAGCTTTGATAGCATCTACGTTCATTCAGTTTTTCTCTTTCCTTCACATACTCTTCAGCTCATCAGAAACTTATTCCTCTAGACTGTTGGTTCTGTTGAATACCGAACAGACCACACATGCCAAATAAAGATATTTTAGCTGTAAAATAGAACTGTCTCTTTGGTTGACGAGATCGTATAATTTCTCGAGTTGGTCTTAGACAATGGGCCATCTTAGGAAAAAACAGGATTGGTCCACTAAAACCAGAACTGATGGTTATCTATTACATTAGTCTATTATTGTCTAAATCTTACACCATACACTCAATACCGACGCACAGAACTTGTTTATTCTGGGTGTAAGAACAAGTGAATTTTCAGCTAAGGTTCAATTAAGATCTTATAGCTGTTTTGGATTTCATTTTATTGGCTTCAATTAATGTAGATATATTTTTATGTCTATGTAGCTCAGGAGTCAAACAAACAGCTCAGTCTGTTTATTTAAGAGATTGCATCACCACACATCTGACAAATGCACTCGCTGCATTTACAGCATCATCGCACTGAGTGCATTTATTTGAACTTTCTACCATGTACATGGGATCACACATTCAGATAAACACAGCTGTGTTTATTTCAGGCTGTACAACTCCAGATTGTAGATGTACGTCTGGAGCCAGTGGACTGCACATGCACTGTACAGGAGTTTCAAACTCTTACAGCTTCATGATTTGTCAACCAAATGTCCAAAATACATCGAAGGCTCTTATCTCATTTAGAGCCGGGTAAAGATATAAAAGGAGACCTTTTCATTATGTGCTTCAAAATAGTATAATATTTGCTGCATACTTTATTGGGTAAAAATATTTAACCATCTTTGTTAAGAATTAATGTCCATACTCCCATTTGGCTGGACACGTACACATGAATGTCTTCATTTGTGCCTTACTTGAGCTCACAAACCACTCCATTGACTTCAGCGTTGTCACCCTGAGATTATGATGGGTTGTTGACTAAGTCTCTGGTTTTGCTTTTACTATTCAGGCAAGTAACGTTGCTCATGTGAATTGAAGTCAGTTGTTTAATGACTTTACTGTTTGTAGATTTGGGCCTAAAGATGTTTCTTTATTTGCAATATGAATGAGCAAACCTATTCTTAACAGGGAAAGAAAAGAGCAGCATTGTGTGGCATGGCAGTGGTTGGTCCTGTGACATTTTAAAGTTGCCATTGTGGTAATTAAGACCTTGATGATTCAGTCTTGAAATCAGATGTTGAGTGATCCCCTGGTGTTACTCATCTGCTTGAGTTGAGCTTAGGTGTAATTTTTTGCATTCTTTTGTAAGAATACTGGAAAAAGCACGGCTGCCCCAAGAACACAGCTCCCCATCTTCAAACTCTCCTGCATCAAAACACGAAGAACTTCACCAAGAGCCGTGCACGCTCAGGCTCTGAGTATTAGACCCAAAGTCCACGCAGGACTGAAATTGCTAAACGTACCTATATGCTGAGATACTTCCACGCTCAAAAAGAAGAAGAAAAAAAGTTGCATTAGATAAGACCTGCTTTTACACACCAGTAAGTCAAATGCATTTTAAAAAAATCTTTTTCCTCCTCCTAAGTCTGGTTTCTCTTTCAGTCTTAAATAGCTACAAATAGGGTTTAATAATGAATGTGTTTCTTGCACCGTAGGCCCAAGGCTTATTCTGTGCTGAACTGTGGTTCATGCAGATGCTAAGGGTAGCTTTGAGACAAAATGACTATAGATCCTCTCAATTCAAAATTCTTGGACTTTCCATGGATTATAAAATGTCATTCTCCAGGACAACTTCAAAAATCCTTTGTGCTATACTGCGTTCCTGGTGGATAAGGATCCCCAAGAGAACCTCAAAGGCTCAACTCAAGACCAGGAGGTGACTGATGAATACTTACCGCTGCAGGAATCCAACAGAGTAGCTCTGTTCTCCTTCTGTTCCTGAAGCCAGAACAAGAAAATTGAGTGACTTTTGATAACGTCTAGCCCTATATATTGTTGGTAGGACAACAAAGGTCCACAAAAACATACGTCACGTGGTGTAGGGCACGGGCACCCACAGAAAGCAGTGTGCACCCTCTCCAGCTGGAAGTTGGTGAAACCTGGAAGATTGCTCTGAATTTTGGAGTGCGAGAAAGCAGGACCAGAGCTCGCCCATGCAAAGCCAGAGGAAAGAAAACCAGTGCGTCACTGTTGCTTGCATTTTCATCGCATTAAAGCCCGAGTTAATGAGTTAGGGAAAGCAGCATTTGGCCCAGTGGCAGAAGAGCCACATTCCAGCGAGGAGATGTGATGCGGGTATGCAAATCTGAGCTAATTGTGTGTAGGTAACTCATAACCGTCATAGTGTCAACAGTGGGGCAGCACAACAGCAAGCCCCCGCAGTAAATATCCAGAGTGCACAGCTCGTTTGTTCATTATGACC
>VYZW01006725.1:82732-112732 GCA_013401315.1 Balaeniceps rex
CCAGTGCCAAGCCTAAACACATCTGGTTGATCCCAGGCCACAAATAGCACAGGAATGCCTTCAACACCTTCCAGAACTGCCATACTGAAAGCTTAATTCCAAAATAGAGCTGACAAAAAATACTTGTCAGCATGATGCCACACGACAAAACTCAGCAAAGCATGATGCAACCGTGAGATATCCAGACATAACATATGGTGCAAAGATTGGAATTAGTGAAGACCGATCACCAAACTTAGATTGCAGAAGGCAAAAAATAAAATCAAACATCGGTACCTTCAGCCAGATTTTTTTTTTTATTTGCAAAATGTCAAATTATAATCTTAATGTCATTCAACTGAATGCTCCAGAGTGGTGCAACCATGCGGGTGGATACGGTGCCAATTGGTCATTATTTTGTATTTCATGTTATTTTTATGCATAGAAAAACACCGGTATTCGGTGCCTGAAATGCAGAGCCCTGCTTTGCATGTCTTATTGCTAGAGCAGATCTTTAGGAACTTATTAGTGAACTGGCCTGATTCCTCGGACGTATTTATCATACTTAGCTAATGTGGCATGTGACCAGAACAGGAACAAACTTCACACCAGAGCCCTCCCATCCTGTCAGTTGTAAAAGTGTGGTATTCCGTTAATTCTTAAAGAAGCAAGGACAGGGAGAGGAAGAGTACGGTGGAAGGTAGGCGAGAAAACCTCAGCTGAGAGCGCATGGCCAGGAAGATGGGAGACCATCACTGGCAGCACCGGCGCAGAAGGAAATCCAGCAGGAAAAAAAAAATATGTATATGTTTTCAGACCACCGAAAGATCTCGACTTCCAGGAAAACTCAGGCTGTTCCTTTATGAAGCTGATCTGCTTTCTTTTCCTCTGCAGTCGCTGCCGGGACTCGAGAGCAGGGAAAGTCAGGCATAAAAAAAAATTTCACTTCCATAGCAAAGTTGCTAAGAATGAATACCAGGGAATATGCTAATTTTTTTGCCCGATCTAGTCACAGCTACCTTCAAGTCCCACTGTGAAAGTTCACATTTAATAAGGTGTGATTAACGAATGCTCAAGGAAGCCAAAAATTGTATGTTACGAAATGAAGGGGAGATCTGGCAGGAAGGAAAATACAGGAGAAACCACAGATAGAATAACCTAACTGACAGGGAAATTAGTGGATGCCTGGAAACTGGGACTCAAACTACATTTCTTTGTATGAGAGTTTCCTAAGCTTGCACACGGCAGGGTTTCTTTTTTTTTCTTTATTTTCCTTTACAGTAAAATTGAAAATTCAAGCTTGGTCTATTGAATTATAGCAGTATTGCTTTTACGATCTGGTTCCTAAATATGCATTTCTGCCAATTTAACCTGTTCGTTAAAAGTCAAGCTTGAAGAAAACCCTGGGCTTTGAGCTGTACGCATATTTTGGCTTTGAACCTCCAGCCTTGACCTGGGAGTGCACCAAATCCAGAGCCAGGAGGTGGCTACCTGCCATTCGGAGCCCAAATTTTGCCACGATGGGGAAATCCCACAGTCTTAGCCGGGGAGATTTTAGCACGATCAAGTCACGTACTCAAATTAGCTTCAAATCCCAAAGCACTCTCAGCCTAAGCACTCCTCAAACCCCAGCGCTGCCAGAAGAAAACCCTCACGAGTGAGGTGGGAGCTTTCCCAACGCTACCAACCACCCAGCTGGATGCACCCGATACGCCTGCCTGCATCCCTGCCTCATCCCAGCTGTCCTGCTGAGCCCACTCAGCAGCACACTACCGTCCCTTTGCTAGTATCTCCATAGCTGCTAATTTTGTTCCTCTTTTGTTCCTTGTAGACCTTCTGCTTTTCCCCAGCACCTTTTTTTGTGTCCTTCTCCTCACTGAACTTCAGCCCACGCTGTCTCAGTCCCTCCCTCTGACTTACTTTTCCCTAACATCAACAAGCCCAACCCTTGTCTTGCTCCATTTCTCCACAACGCCGCTCCTTCCCCATTACTTCAAATTTCCTGATTTTTTTGATGCACACTACGTTTGATGCCCACTACATTCTTCTCACCCCACATTTCCCTCTTCTTCAAGCTGTGCTCCATCCAGTTGCCCAGCACTTTTCCTCTCCTCAAACAGAAGTCAACCACCTCCACTGCTTCTCATCCAGACTTGCCTCCACCTGCCCTTCCCCAAAGCTGGGTGATGTGCTTGTCTGCCGTGGTTTAACCCCAGCTGGCAACTAAGCCCCACACAGCCACTCGCTCACTCCCCCACAGTGGGATGGGGGAGAGAATCGGAAGAGTAGAAGTGAGAAAATTCATGGGTTGAGATAAAGACAGTTTAATAGGTAAAGCAAAAGCCGGACACATTCATTCCCTCCTTCCCATGGGCAGGCAGGTGCTCAGCCATCTCCAGGAAAGCAGGGCTCCATCAAGCGTAACAGTGACTTGGGAAGACAAATGCCATCACTCCAAACATCCCCCCCTTCCTTCTTCTTCCCCCAGCTTTATAGGCTGGGTATGACATCATATGATGTGGGATGTCCCTTGGGTCAGTTGGGGTTGGCTGTCCCGGCTGTGTCCCCTCCCAGCTTCTCGTGCCCCCCAGCCTGCTCGCTGGTGGGGTGGGGTGAGAGGCAGAGAAGGCCTTGACTGTGTGTAAGCACTGCTCAGCAGGAACGGAAACATCCCTGAATTATCAACGCTGTTTCCAGCACAAATCCAAACCATAGCCCCATACCAGCTACTATAAAGAAAATTAACTCTATCCCAGCCCAAACCAGCACATCGTCCCTCAGTCTTTGCCTGCTTCCCTCGTCCCTTGCACACAGCGTTCATTCAATGCTGCACCTCCTGCTCCTGCCACCTGGGTCCTCCTTTAGTAGGCATGGTGGTGTTGGGTTGACGGTTGGACTAGATGATCTTAGAGGTATTTTCCAACCTTAATGATTCTATTCTATTCTATTCTCCCCCCAGCCAGCACAGAGGTAGCCTGGCAGGGAATCATCCATATTTTATAAATTAATTTAGAAATGAGAAGATTAAAATACTTAATATTTTCATATTAATTTATATTATTACTAAAAAGGCTATACCAGAGCTATTTAGTCTACCACATCCATACCAAGGACTCAGTTTTGATCTGAGGGAACATGACAGCTTGAGCAAAGTTCTTTGTTCAGACACCACACAACATACTTCAGCAGTGCGCAGCGTGCAGCTGTTACAACGCTAATTGAAATATGTTTTTAAATGTATCGGGTTTCCGAATGTTTGCAGAAGAATTATTTTTTTCCCCCCATGTGCGAAACCTAGTATTTCAGCCGTTTAAAAGAAGTGCCTAATCCCTACAATGCATTAGTAGGCCATAAAATAAAGCTGAAGTAAGGTATTTTACACTGGGGATGGAGAGAAGTCTACAACTGTAGGTGGATGGGGAGAACCTACAACTGTAGGTGGATGGGGAGAACCTACAGCTGTAGGTGGATGGGGAGAACCTACAGCTGTAGGTGGATGGGGAGAACCTACAGCTGTAGGTGGATGGGGAGAACCTACAGCTGTAAGTGGATGGGGAGAACCTCCAGTCGTAGGTAGGTGGATGGGGAGAACCTCCAATTGTAGGTAGTCCTGGCTGCTTTATCAGCTATTTAGCTGAAACACAGTGAGAGCATTGTCATGCAGAGTCATAACATCATTGGAGTAGAGATGGGTCTAAAGGAAGCAGATTTGGACATCCCACCCTGCAGGTGTTACCCAGTCTCATCTGAGATGACCTGTGTCGTCCATGGGGGACGGAGCTAGGAGAGAATTACCCAAGGCAGCTCACAGGAGGGCTTACGAAACACTTGTGTGTCATCAGGTGGATGCCTGATGTAGATGCCACCTTTTGGAGTGAAACTAAATGATAAATCTCTCTCAAATATCAAAAGGAAATGTTTGGGCTTTTTTTTATTCTACCACCTGCAAAAAGAGGTTCCCACAGAGGCTCACGCTCAATTTACAGAGGGGAAATTACAACTAATCTGTTTTCAAAGTCTCTAAAATTGCATTTGTGTTAAAACAAAACAGCAGAAGAAGATCTCTAACGGTAAGTATCTCTGAATCTTCCTGGGCTAAAAGTCTTTGACTGCAAAGCTCTGCGTTTCCCATTTGCAGTGGTATGGAAGTCATGAGACATCAGATCACAAGCTGTCACTGGTCCCACACTAAGTATCACCCATCCTTTGCCTAAGGCGGGTGGGTCTTTTTGCTAGGGGAGGGGGCCGAACAGAAAACCCACTCTGTGGAGGAAAGAAGGAAACATTTTTGTGACAGTTTGTTTTTATTTTTTAAAGGCAGTTCTTTTGAAGCTGCTTGGGGGTTTGGCTGTTAGATGTAGTCCCGATGGAGATGGATTAGCGGCCAGAGCACAGCGAAGCGGTCAAAGGTGCAAGATAAATGCAATTTATATATAATTGCCCAAGCTGCACCTGTTCCGTTTTGAATAGGAGACCTCGTCTACAGAACAAATTTCACAAGCATAGAATATATCCTTTTCTTTTTTCTTTATTTGAGTGTAAAATGGGGAATTCTAAACTTGTATCAGAGTAAAGCAAGGAAAAATAATCTTTAAATAGCATGTAAATTTTTTATGAATCAAGCTCTAAATAAAGAAAACTCCCGAGCTGGGAATTCAAAATACTAGCCAGAGAGCGCTGATTTGCTACCAGGCTCAAGAACAATATTTAGTTTACAGAATCAATCTGGAAATAAAACTAGTGCTTGCATCAGCATGAAAGCTACAAAAATAAAAAAGAGGTCTTAATAAAATATACAGTGGAAAAGGAAAGGATGAAAGCACTAGCACAGCTATGAGGCCCTCGACAGCCCACCCAAGTAATAAAATAGAATATGATGTAATATAGAACAACAATGAAAGGATTTAAAGTTTCTAGGTAGGATTCTGAAAAACCGTTTCCAGCTTTTGTTGCAGAGCAGGCACGTTGCAAGTTTCCTTGTGAAGCTACGATAAAGCTGCCGTGTAGCAGACATGGGCATTGGCGATGGCAGAACAAACACTAACCTTCGCCTTGCTCCTGAATCAGCCCAGCGCAGCGTTGATGGCAAAGGGGGGGCTGCGTTGCTATCCAGGAGCCAGGGTATTTTGCTATTTTCTAGGTGCTCCATTCTCTTTGCTCTCCTGCTCACTTACCCCCTGCTGCTTTCCCTCCTTATTTGCGACGCAAAGATTGTTTCGTTCGCCAAATGGCACCGATGCTTTGCCATGAAGGCAATCATCTTTGCCTTTAGTAAGGAAAGTGTCTCGGACCTTGTGCTAAGCAGCTTGGAGAAATCTGAGATTAGATGCCTGCAAATGAAGCGGTGTCTGCTCAACTAATTTCAGCCTGACCAAAGTTAGGATGGGTTCATAAGACTCCACAGGAAAATAATGTGAGCACTGAATTCCTGTGCTACCTGCCATGCTCTGCACCCTAATTACAGTGCTGCATCCTCTGGTTTTAAATAAATAGGGTCTCGTAAAGTTCAAACTCTAAAATAGACACATAACTTCTCTTAAAATTAAATGGCATCCTAAGATTAACTTGGCAGAATTTGGTCCTGCAGCAAGCTAGTGGCCTCCACACTAAATTTCAGTTCAGCCAGAACCAATGCAATTCGCCCACTGCAGTAACACAATAAATTTTCCTTCTCCACATGAAGCTAAAAGCTATTGCAAAATACTCCTAATACTGCATAAATTAAAAATTATGGATTGTGAAATTTGGGCCCCTTTTTCTACACAGTGTACAGAGGTAATCACAGAGAGCTCCTTGATCTGTGACCGCATGGTCCTATCAAAAGTCCTTGGGTTGACACAAAGAACCGGCCAAATCCCACTCTTCTTCTTGCCCCGGCAGGAAAACTGAGCTCCACCACAATACCTACAACATTCCTGTTTTCTCCTTTACGGTAGTTGGTGTTGCACATGGTTAAGCCAGCTCATGTAGTTTTACGTGTTAATGTTACTTTTTGCTCCAAATAATTTCTCTGGGGTAAATCTTTAGGGGCTGCAAAGCAGGAACGTGGCCTCTTGTCTGACTCTTAATCCTTGTTCTAGCGTTGGTTGCCATAGGTATGTGGACCGTGAGAAGCGGTGACAAAGAAAAATCTGATTGTTCAAATATCAGAAAAAAGACCTAAAAAAGCACATAGATTTTTTTTACATAGGAAAAAGGACATCAGTATAAACAACATCCACTATTTGTGCTTCTCCAGGAAAGACAGGAAGTGTTCCAATTCCTCCTAAAATGTGTTTTTAATGAAGTAACAACGGATCGCGATCAGCTGGTCAGAAAACGGCAACAGACTCAGAAAAGAAGCTTTTTCTCTTTTTTAGGTTTCAAAAAGTTGATGGAAAAATCTGGGCCTACTCTTACAATGACCCCAAATGCAGAAGATGGCTTTACTGTCAATTCGGTTCCTTCCACGGAACACGGACTGCAATTTCGCACCTATGTTATTAATGCAATTACAAGCGTTTTCCAAAAACTATCAAATTCATTTGAAATTCACTTAAGATGCATGCTAAGCCATTAGGCAAAGTCCCAGTGCAGCGTGCCTCCTGAAGGCTGTGAATGAGTTATGGAGGCTAGCCCAGCCAAGGTCTTCAGAGCTCCCAACCACCTCTATCGAACGTTAGTGTGATGTGTGGAGGCTCCGTAAAAGCAAACGCGTCCTTAATAATACTTCACACTTTATACAGTGAGTTCCATCGCAGGATTTCAGCCTGCATGAATTAAGATTTACAACACCCCGGAGAGGCAGGCTGGTATCGTTTCCCTCTCTTTCAAAGATGGGCGAAGGTGAGAGAAAGATGAAGCAATTTGCTGAAATTCGCAGAGGAAGTCTGTGGCAAGGCAGAAAAGAGCGCGGCGCGCTCAGCCTCGGCGCCTGTGCCCTTGCCACAAGACCATCCTTCCTGTCTCGAAATGCCACGCTCGAGCTTGATGACATGCTGCAGTTCTAGCGTATTAAATATGACGCCGCATACGTGTTCTGGATCATAAGGCTGAGTCCCATAAAACTGACGGACGTAGAGTTGAGAAGCCGAAAGGGACAGAGCGAAGAAGAAGGAGAAAAGTCCCTACGCCACAGCTGTGTGGTATTTTTCGAGGCAGTAGGTTCCCGTGCTACTTAAGGACCAGAACATATTTTTGCTTTTACAAATGCAGTTTATTTTGCAAATCAAGGTGATTGCACACATTTCAGCTTGTCAAATTTTCAGCCTTTCAACCATATGTCTGTCGACCTTATGGACTACCAACTTTATGGGATTCAACCATATGTCCAGATCCCGATATATATGAAGGCCAGTTCTAACATAAGAGCTTTACGGTAGTAGTGTAGTAAACCATAATGTTTGCAGATGGCTGTAATAAAATCATTCAGGAGAGGAAAGGTGCAGGGACGTAAAGCCTTCAAAGCTTCTTCTACTGAATAAACAATTTGATCTGAATAATGTAGTGGAAAGCACATTCCACCAATGAACCAGCTGATCTAGTCCAAAATGTTGCTTTTAATTTTCTTTCCTAATCCCACATGTATTTTAACTTCCTTTTTTATTTTCCTGTGTGGGATTAGCTTAAACTTTGGAAGAAAAGTATAAGAAGGAAAAATAACAAAGTAAAGAATTTTCTTTTAAAGGCACAGTCTACTCCTGAACTGTACATTTTTCATATGTGAAATGCCAAATGGTTATGTGCAGCCTGGAAGATGTATTAATAGAGAGGTATAAGTTTTTTACCGTCACATGGTGAGATTGAAGGATGATGTGACTTGCTTCATTTCCTGAAGTGGGACTCAGCTTTCAAAGTTGAGGAAAGTTTCCTCCTGAGTAAGCTTTTTCTAACTCTAGGAAGTTGGAGTTTGGTTTATGTCCTGCTGCACAATAATTCACATGATAATTCACATTCCCTTTGTCTAACATAACTTGATATCTCTATTATTTGGGGAGCTCCGGTCCCATTTTCCCCTAACTGAAACATGCTGAGCCGATGCGTCCCCCTCGGAGAGCTTTCCACCTCCAGGCTCACGCCTGTCCCGGCTGACAGCGGGCAAGGGAGCACTGCCTGCAAGGGGAACCACGGCCAGCAAAGGTGCGACAGAGGGTCTTTTTCGAACAAAAATATTTTTTAAGCTGACAATCCGCGGTGAGCTTTGGCAAGCTTCCTTGAACGAGACAAAAATCCGTTCCTACTCGGGAAAGAAGGAAACCTTCGGCAGGCATTAACTGAGAAGTGAAAAAGCGAAATGCAACCTGCCTGCGCTGCTGGCGTGCAAAATCACGGCGAGAGCAACCCCCGTGAGCTGTTTACTTTGAGATAACTCGGCCAGAGCCAGCTCTCGCGCTGCTAACATCAGTGGAAGTTTTTCTATTGGATTAAGTGGTGGAGGGTCAGATAGTGTCTAAGAAACGAGAAATACACTGTCACTCTCCCTTCCCGTGCCAGACTTTGTGCTGACCAAGTTGCAGTTCTTTCTGAGTGCTAGGGCCTGCCTTATTTGAAGCGGGCTCGTCCTGCGAGGTGCCGAGTGCCACCACTGCCACCGCGCCCAGCATGACATCTCACGTAGCACCTGCCGAGATTCACCCCGTCACATCCAACAGTCCTTCGCCAAGCAATAACCATTTAAAAAAATTTAAAAATAAGTTGAACTGAGCAAAAGGTATTATTTCTTCCCCATTGAAAGCCTCAGCACCTGCCAAACTTGTGTTTGTTGCACAAGTGTACTCGTGAAAGACTGTGAAGAGCATAGGACGGACCTCAACCCTCCCCTTGGCGCGTGCGGCCACCCTACCTGTGTGCTCGTATTTGTGTCGCAGCAGGGAACTGCTCTTCTGGAATGTCTTGTCACATAAGTCACACGCGTACATGCCACTTTCTGTCTTCTTGATCTTCTTTCGGGACAGACAGGAGTCGGAGTCCGTCATGTCGTCGAGGCCGGACATGTAGTCTGGGGTTCCATCAAGCAATTCTCCCTGCGAGGGAACCACCCGTCAGTGACACCCACTTCCACCACCGCTCCATCCCACGGAGGAACCAACCACCCCAGAAAAGTTAAAATCACGTCCGCTCGGGATGGTGTTCCCTCTTAGCTTAGAAACCTGTTGGTAACAAAACTACAGCTGATGGGAACTGTGGAAATAATGAGGAGCCTTCAACTTCTGTGCCTTGAACCAACTTTCTGTCTTTGAGCACTCTGCGACAATGATTTATCCAAGTGGACAGTATTTATCATATCCGCACTAAATATTTTCAAGGAGCAGAAAATGCAAAGGGGAGGCTCTTCATGGATGGCAAAAGGTATTCTCATATTTTACAACGGCAAGTGTAAGCAACATCTAAGAGATCATTCCTTTCAAAACACTGAAACTTGGATATATTCTGTATCTGTAGAAAGGTTTTAATTGAATTTTATATTTAGGTACAAATGTTATTATTATGCAATCCATTTAAATGTATGTCTCCCGACTAAAGGCCTCAAGCCATATTTTTATATTTAATTTTGTAATTTGAAATAGGGAATATTAATAACACTTTTTATCAATGTTCTATCTATGTTAAAACAGCCTTCAGCATTAAGCAATAATGAATGTGGATCAGTAAATTATTAAATTTCTTGATATTTATTTTGTCTTGATCCAAAGAGAGTGCAAACTTGCATGATAACATACATTTCCATTTGCTATCACACAGTTCGGTTTTCTTAGACTAGGTTTGCACTAATTAATATTAGAGAAGATTAAATAGGCTTAAATACATTTACAAAGAGGGCAGATGTACTGTAAATCGGAATAGTGGAACAGCTGTTATGGAGGTGCAGTGCTATTTATGCTCCTATTGTGCAAAGAGGGATTACAGCCTGTAATGTAAAACCATACCTGATTTTCACATTTAAAACTATAAAACATTTATTAGTCAGTAAAATTACTAATAGACCATAATAGGACATAGGGGAACATGCACAAATGTAAAAAAAAAATTATTAATCTATAATCAGTTAATCTCATTTAACTAAACTCTGTACATTATATCTGAACCCCCCTAGCAAAAAGCT
Organism: Balaeniceps rex; assembly: GCA_013401315.1. Lineage (NCBI taxonomy): Eukaryota > Metazoa > Chordata > Aves > Pelecaniformes > Balaenicipitidae > Balaeniceps > Balaeniceps rex. The sequence goes on from VYZW01006725.1 coordinate 92,793, forward strand.
ATAACGGTACGTGACTTCTGTAGAGCAGCTCTTTCCTATAGGCACGCAAGCGGTGAAATCCTTCGCTACCCATGTATTGACTCTGGGATGACCTGAGAAAAGGATTAATGGTTGCACCCAGGCACGAAGAAGTGCTGACCCAGATTACGTGTCCACGGAAAGACTTTGTCTGTGATTAAGGGCCCTAGCTGTTACCTCTTCAAATAATTTCGTTTAATCTCTGGGTTTTTTCGAAGCTGTTCGAGATGACTGGTGGGGATTAGAGGACTGGTAGTCTGGGAAGGGCAGTAGGTGGGCTGAAGGAAGGGGCTATGGTGAAGCAACGCATCAATGTTTTTCATCCCCCAGACATTCATGAGAAGAGAGAACGCCTTTCCCATGCACGGTGCACGAGCAATCCCCCAAAAAGCACAAAGGAAGCTTTGAGGACTTTCAGTGGGATAGAGCTGCTATGAGGCCATATGGACCTCTGCTTAGAGGGCCTCAGCTTTGCGTCCAAATGTGGGGGTGATTCCCAAGAGGTCTCCCGCTGCTCCTTTTCCCCGTGGTGAAATGTAGCTATGCTCACTGTGAGGGGAGCCCTGCAAAGATCGGTTTCCTTACAAAGTTTCCTTTTCTTCTTATTTTATTGCAGGATGGGATTTTTCATGAACATTATTATTATTATTTAGATACAATTCTTATAAGGAACGACTGAGCTCTTAACAGAATAAAAACATAAGCATTATGCCTATTCAAAGGTATTGATACGGCTTCTGAATCCAAGCAGAGGTACTCCTAAGGTAATTACAATTTGTTTTCCTACCCCACTGCATTTTTGCAAGTTCAGGCTAAAATCGCCCCTGCTAATTTTGTTGGAAATGCTGGCTATAACTTTGGGCTTTTTTTCCGTAAGAGGACATATCACAAAATACTAAATTCTAACCTTTCAAAAGAAAACGGTCACAACAATTTACCTGAAATCCTTGTTTCCGCTGGTACTTTCTCCTTTGCTGCATATCAGCAAAAGTAGCTGCTCCAGTTGGGTAAGTATAGGCCATATGTGGTAGGAAGCTCATCTGATCTAGTCCTGGGTATGGTCGCAGCCCAGGAATACTGGTCTGGACTGGCGGCATAAAAGTGGCTGGGGGAAATGCGCTCTGTGGTGGAAGTGTTGTGTATAAAGGTTTGGCACTAAATGGGTTCATACCAAATACTGGGTTAGTGCTTTTATCCAGATTATTTGAATTAGAAAACTCCTTCTTGATAAAAGTCAAGTTCAGTGGCTCATCTGAGTTTTCAGATGATGAAGAAACACTGTTGTGTTCTAAATTTACACTATTAGATTTTGTTTTGTTCTTTGTGGCTATAATACTTTTGGGTTCCTTCATTTGTTTTGGTAAAGACAAGTCCAAAGGCTCAGCCTGAAGCTCCTCAGAAGAGAAACTGTTTGGAGTGTAAGAACTACTGTGGGAGTTTTTAGAAGATGTGGAAGAAAGATTTAAAGGAGAAGGAGTATTGCTCCTAGAGTGGTCCAATTTATCAACTGGTTTAATATTGGTAAAATGAGGAGGTTTGGTTAGCCTGAGAGGAGTATCACAATTAGTAACACTGTTATGGAGTTCAGCTATAGATGGTGACGTTATAGAGTCCACAGGCTTTATTGGAGATCTGGCTGACAAAGAGTCTTTAGTGGGAGTGTTGTTGGTGGCAGCCAGCGCCACCTTGGCACTGGCCCTTTCCAGTGATGGTGACCTGGAACTTGAATACTGGTAGACTTTTCTTTGTTCAAACCATTCCTTCACAAATTCCTGAGGAAGGCCAACAGCAATGGAAATTTTCAGTAGTTCATCAGAGTTGGGTTCCATATTCATAGCATAATATGCTTTAAGTACAGACATGTGGTCCTTGTATGGGTTGATGGGGCTAGTCATTCCTTTCTCAGAAAGTACTGATGACAGCAAGAGGGTTTGCTTATCAAACACTCCAGGTTTGTTGGGAACCATGTTCTCGTGAGGCTGAAGGACTGCCTTGATTTCTTCGTTCATTTTACACAGGTAACGCTCATGCTGATGCAACGGAATGGGACCAGGAAAGCTTTCTTTACAGAACTGGCATGAAAATGGAGTGGATACGTTATGGTTCTCTATCATCTTGTCTTCAGTTACCAGGTCTATTAGGGTTCGCAGCTTCTCTTTTTTAATGTTATTGAGCTGCCTCCTTGAGTCTGTGGTCAAGCTCTGGAGGCAAGCTTTGGCTTCATTGACTTTCTCTAATGTATAGTCAATAATACTTTTAGTGGCACCATTATGACTTACTACTGGAAGACCCACGGGGGGAATATTGGGGGAGGTAACTCCTTGTTCCTCGGCTTGAGAGCAGGAATCCTTCATATGGTAAACCTTCAACTTGGAGATCTCTTCAGCCTTGCAGTCCATTTTCTGCCTGGAAACCGTGTTGTCCACAATCTGTAGGACCTTCTGCACCTCACTTAAATTACTGCCTACCGCAGGAAACCCAAGCAATGGTGCTTCCATCCCTACACCTAAGTGCTGCATTGGACTTTGAGCAGAAGCATGAACTCCTAAGGGGCTGGTTGCTCCAAGTCCACCGTTCATAAAAGGACTAGTTGCACTAAACCCATGTGAGGCCATAAGAACCTTATATTCATTGAAATCTAGTGGTTCTGTTTTAATTTTCAGTAGGCCTGTTTGTTCAGACATACTAAGTGGTTTGCCATTCTCCAGCTTGTTTCTCAGCTGTGTAATGGCTGAATTAGTAGGAGAGGAAGATACAGAATTAGGAGAAGAACCCGTCTTGATATTGTTTCTCATTCTGCCATTTACAGAGATTAAACCAATACACTTCTTGCTGCTGATGTGCGAACTGTAGGAGCCAGAATGGGAGAAACGTTTCTTGCAGTTTGGACACTCATATGGTTTTTCACCTAAAATGATAATTAAAACCAAATGTTAATTATCATTGTTGCTGCTATACTTGCAAGCGATAGCATTTGATACCCAACTGATCGTCTGTGTATCCACTGATTAATAGTGAGGAAAATATTAATTCTATGAATATGGCCGCACACTGCCACTGCTTTACCCTCCTCTTTCTACGGGTCTTGAGGTCAGTTTGGACCCACAGTCTCCAGCCGGCAACAGCCACCAAGGTGTGAGATTGGCTCCAGACTGACCATTGCAAGTCACAGGTAAGTACCCTGTGGTGAAGGGAGTCAGATCAAATCCAGACTGTTCAAATTTGATCTGTTTCTTGGGGTTTTTTCTTCCAAAAAAAGGCATTTTCACTGGAAGTGGGCACGGTATGAGAAACTGAGTCCTGATGTTAGGACCTCCACGTCAGCATTGGTGGGGGTTTGTGCCTGGACAGAGCCCGGTGGCATTTCGTGTGCTGAACGCTGCGTCAAGCGTGAGAGACAAAATGCACAAGTCATTCAAGATGAGATGCTTTGCGCTTCCTCGATATCTGAGAATATGAGCTGTATTTAACTTGGGGGGACTTTTGGTTATGGAAAATACAATGGACTCTTCGGGGTCTGACTGCACAGAAATGAGTGAACGCTTCTGAACTCAAACTGCCGAACAAACAATCCATATTATTTGCAGGAAGCTTTACTATTTCCAAATCTTTCAGCGAGACCATGGTATTAACAGCATGATAAATGAGGATGACTCAGATATCACTTACGAAATACCTTAGTAGCTCCAAGAAGCCAGAAGCAGAACTGTGTAAATTTTAAGCAGTCTTTAAAACTCAGCTAATTAAACAAAATGCAAATGTGCACACCAGCACCTCTGCTACTCACCACTGTGAATTCGCAGGTGTTCCTTCAGATGGTGTTTATATTTGAAGGCCTTGCCACACTCAGTGCATTTGAACTTGCGATTGCCTGCTCCTTGGGTCAGCATTTGGTGCTAGGAGAAAAAAAAAGAATTATTCCAACACGAATTTTATGCAAGAGAAACCGTGAATTTCTAGCTTAAAAAACAAAAACAAAATTAATGTGGCTCTGAATTTATCAAGCGGACCAAAAGGTCTGCATGTACATTTATTTGTCTCATCAGTGTTGCAATAAAAATCAAAATGTTGGCAGTAAACCGAAACAAATGAGAAAGTGCTTTCACATGAGCATTCGATATTTGCTTTAGAATTATTTCCTAAGTCTCTCATCAGAAATGTGTTGCTTTAAGGTATCTTACGATGAGAGAAACTGTTTTATAAGAAGATTTGTGGCTCTTAATATTCCTAGCAGATTCTGAACATGTGGGACTCCGCTTGTTTAAAAATTCTGTTTACTGCGTGTGTAGGAAAGACAGAAACACTGTCGTTAGTGGCATTTCGTGTAAGATTTCATTCATTATCAAGCAGAAGAGACTGCGTCTTCAGCGTGAGCTGCTGCTGGAAATGTTTTTTAAAATCACAGAGCAGCAGGGAAGACTTGAGCTACCTTTCGTGCCGTGTTTTCCCCTGGTGCTCTTCTAAGGGGCAAGGGAAAGTTGAAAGTTAAAAGTGGCATAAAGATATAATCAAAGGCAGCTGACCTTTTTGCAACAAGCAAGAAAAGCCCCGTGACTTTGAATTTGGAGAGAAAAAAAAAAAAAAAAGAAAATAAAATTAATAATATTCGTAGTAATGCAGCTAACCGCTCTGGATGCTCAAGGTAGGAGGTCAGCCTTTTGCAGGCGGCCACGGCACAAAAGCAAAAGAGGGGGAGAAAAGGGAAAAAAAAGAAGGGGGAAAAAAGGAAAAAAAAAAAAAAAAGGCAGCGCCGAAACGGTATGACAACTGCGAGGGTGTGCTGCCTCTTCCCACATTCCTGGCGAGACAGATGGTGTTACATGGGACACAGGGAGGTTTGTTCAAACAGCAGCAACCTTCAAAGATCAAGCAGAGCCCAGCCCGCCGCGCGCCATTGAGGGACCCGCGCTCATATGTTGCTGAGTTGCATAAACAAACAGCAACAGCTGTTTTGTCTCCCCCCATCGCCCTCCGAGGACTACTATAAACTTTAGTTGTGCCACTGTTAATATGATACAATCATTTTAATTTACTAATTGTAAATGCCATGAGCAAATGAGGGGACTTTTCAACACCAAAGCTACCATTCATAATGCGCCAGCACCAGCGCGCTCTCGCATGTGAAATTTCAGGCGGTTACGTTGGATAAATATCTAGGCGGGTTGTTGGGTTTTTTTTCCCCCCGGTGTTTTTAATGATACGAAACAAAAGAAAGAACCTTATGGTGGAGCAGGTTAGGAAAAAATACACACGTGAAAAGATGTTTGTCTACCAGAAAAGCCACGGGAAAGAAAGAACGGGAGAAACTACTCCAAAATCATTTATATTGATTTAAGATCAAGCAAAAGATACGGTTCTCTTAAAAATGCTAATTGCAAAAATCGCGCGATTAGGAGATGTGCGTTCGCCTAACTGAATTTACCTTATGCTGAGGAAAAACCTACCAAGAGAAATACAGCCAGTCATGATTTTCAGGTTTTTAAGAAAAATAAATACAGCGTAAAGCCTTTATAATTTGCGACAATGCACACATCTATTTATTTAAGTTTTAACCACGCCATTTGACTTTCCATTACAGCCCTCCATAAGACGGGTTTTTCAGAAGTAATCTTCCGGCGAGGACAGGAGTAGTTTTTCTGCTGGTATGTAAAGAGTTTTGTGGCTCAGGTCTATCGCCGGGCTGTTTAGGAGCGCTAGGGAAGATCGGTCACCTGTTTGAGATACGCAGCGTTTCCTTAAATGCAGCACTGAGATAATATTACATGCATCACATTGAGGAAAAAACTGCTTTGATTTATTGCAGCGACGCTGCCGGGCTATACAAATGGTAGCGATGCTGCAATTCTGGCGCACGCGTGTGTTAGTGGCGCAATCGCAAATAATAGGCTATATGTACTGTAGGAAGAGTTCTTCCAAAAATGTGTAATTATGTTTAACAAACGATTATACAAAATAGGCGTAATTTCACGTGATTGAAAAGGTTACTCAAAAAGTAATGAAAAAAAATATTAGCGGATCTTTTAGTATGTCTTGGAGCTCCTATTTGCAACACTGCAAAGTAAAACTAGGTGAAAAATGGAATTAAAATTGCTGAGATGTTTAATAATGTATAATTAAAATGCTACAGTTTCATTCACTTTTTGAGGAACATAAAAACGAAACTAAAGTCAAGTTAAAGTGCAAATAAAATTTCTAAATTAGAAATTAACACACTCATTCGATCGTGAACATAAGACTATTAAATCATATTAGAAGAGACCATCAAAAAATCATTTAGACCTCAATTAAAGCTATTACCATTAAAAGATCTGCATCTTCAAAATGCCATGAAAAATTAATAATGATTGCCAATCAAAGCAATATCGTTTCTCTAAGGGGTTATTACAGAAAGAAATCACTTAAAACCAGCCCCCCACCTGATCTGTCCCTGGCTTGTGTGTCACCATATGCCGCTCGAGCTGGGTGCGGTAGGCAAACGTGTAGTTACAGAGAGGGCACGAGAAGTTCTCCTCATTCTTCTCGTGGCGGTACTTGATGTGCTCCTTGAGGGACGTCAGGCGCTTGTAGCCCCGGTCGCAGTAGGGGCAGGTCAGCAGTTGGGCGAAGGCATCTGGAGTTCCAGGTGGCAGGTCTGCACCCCAGGACGGGGGGGGAGAAAGAGGCAGGCCAAAAGGTCAGCAAATCAATGGCAGCTCATGGGCTGATTGCCCGGGATGGTATGAGAGGAATCGCTGCAATCTGCCGCCCGAGAGGGAGGGACAGCGCTTCCAACCGGCGGCGGGAGACACCGGCACCCGCGCACGCCCAGGGCAGACTCGCAGGACCCGCTCCGGACCCCGCTAAGAAATTAATTACGGGCATCGCTCCTCCCGCAGACCTCGCTGGCTAGAAAACTAAGAAATACTTTTCCCGATCAATCGGCGATTTGCATTCCAGCCCCAGCTCATTACGTTACTCATGCCATTGACCGAATCCTTCCTACCGACGCTTTTCCAATTATTTATCAAGGCATCGGAGAGCGATGGGTTGGCTACCCCGTCTTTAGTTGCATTAAAACTCTATTAAAACTTCCCAAACTCCCAACTAGAGCAGCAGCCTTTCTCCCGTTTAAATTCAGCTCCTCAGTTCACCCGCCAAATAATACAAATTTGCTGACTAAAAAATCACAATACACCGAAATTACAGCCCCAATCTTTGCTCATGAAATTCCATGCCGCTGCAGCTGTTCTTCAATTTTTAAGGTAAACACCCAGGCATGTAGTGCATTTATAATTGCAACAGCTGCACGAGGTCAGGATCCTGGCTAAAAATGAATTACAGCCTCACCATTTTCTTCTTGCCCATTGGCCTCTGGAGTGCCAAGGCGAGACAGTTCCTCGGGGGCTTCGGGGTAAATAATGGCCGTGTCGCTGCGCTGCAGGTACTCCGCTATGCTGACCGCGTGCCCATCTCCTTCCTCCAGTTTCCTTTTGGCAAAATATTCCTCAAAGTCCGACGTGCAATTTGCGTTCTTCACTAAAATCAGAGAAGGGGAAAAGAAAGGGGGTTTGAGTGCATCCTCCCCGAGAGCTGGGGTTGGTTAGCATCGTTACGCACAGGCTGAGTGTGCTGGAGCTACGCGGCTGGGGTTGCAGCTGGATCCTCACTCTCATCGGTCTTGCTCCAGCTCCTAATAAAATTAATGCGGGCTTTCCACCAGCGTGGATGCAAGTAAGGGCGGGCAGTTAAATTAACAGGAACACGGGCTCTACAGGGCAGCAGGAGAAGTTTATGAGGCTTGGGTAATGCAGGTAATCTTTCATCTATGGAACCTGAACCTTCAGGGGGCTCCTGGGGGACCCGCAGCTTTTGGCATGAACACAGCTCGACCTACAGGACTGCGCTCAGCTGCTCCCAGATCCCGCAGACCCCGAGACAGTCCCCACATGGGAGACGGTTGTTGCAGGTAGTAAAGACCACAACCGCTTCTCCACGACAGGTCCTGCCTTGGGCTGCTCTTCTGTGGCAGGTACGAGACAAGAATTGCTTACAACATCTTCCCTTTATCTTTTTTTTCTTCCTGAAAAATTAACTTACAATGGGAGAATAGGTTGTTTTAAAAAAAGTATTGCTTCATACATTTCTACAAATAGAACCACGTTTCAGACCATAACAGGGATACCAAGCCTAAAACCACTTTTACAGTCTGTACGAGAGTTTTCCTTCTTTTCCTTAAATGTAAACCCAATTTTTTATTGTCCACGCAATGTCCATGAAACATAATATACGCTCAACCACAAAACATCCTGTTACTAAAAATATGCTTTTCTCCTCCATGTATGAACACTGCATACAGAAAGGCCTTAAAAACTCTGGGATGTTGTAGAAAAATATTAATATAATTATACCAGGGGAAAAAAAAAAGAAGGAGCTGATCGTTTTCTTTCTCTAATTTTTTTTTTTTTATTAAGAACTTGGAAGACACAGTTGGTGGCAGGGAATTAAAGATACTTGTTTCTAACTGACCGTAAATGAAAAGAACGGCTTATGATTGATTACATTTTTAATGTATTTCTCCTTAGGTGAAATAAGAAAATGAGGCAACGCCATAAACTATTCTACAGTTCATGCAAAAGTAAAATATTGAATGGCACGATTCTGCTCTCGCTGACACCAGGGAGAAATATGGAGTAAACTCATGGAAATCAAAGCGGTTATGGCCCTGCAGGTTTATACTGGTTTGTAACCACTGGATCTGAGAGAGTAACCAGCTCCTTGGTGTTTAGAAACGGGTAAATGCTTTGCCTCAGTTTCCTACAAAAATGCACGGCGATGCTGGCAGTCAAAATGAGACCTGGTCTCTGACTGGGGCACAACTGGGAACCTGAAAGTGCCTGGTTTGAAGCGCTGATCTCGCCATCGTCGATACGAGTACGTATTTGTCTATGCAAAACTCATCCCTTTAGCAGATAAAATCAAATCCTCTGGCTGAGACAAATATGCCCTATTTTTCGTATGAGCTGAGCAGCTTCTCAACCGTTCTGTGGTATTTTAGCGACAGTGACCAAATGGCACAGGGCAGCGGACCCCATTTTTGGAAGAAAACTTCTGTTCCTATCGCAGCGGTTTTGTAGGGAATAGCTACAACGCCACAGAGCTCCTCCCTTGGTCCTTCTGTAGCTCCTGTTATCATTTGTTATTAGCATGAGAAACAATATCTCCTTTTTTCCCCCAAAAAAACCCAACTTCTAGAGACGGGGAGTGTGAGTACGGAGAACAAGACCGAGTACCTTACCTCCATTTTGTCGCTGTGAGAGAAATGTAACAAAATGGTGGTTACTGAAGGACACTTTATGCACAAGAGCATCAGACTATGTTTTTGACTTTGTTTTTATCAGAACAAAGCTGAGGCTTTACTTCTTAGGTTGGAAACCTGACTTTTCGTTCCCTTGCTATGCCTAGATCTTCCAACTGCTGCACGATCATCCACCCCGTGGCTTAGCACTACCCCATCTCCGCTCCTTCTCTTGGCTTAGCAATAGATCCGAGGAAAACAAGTTTATTTTTTGCCAGATTCAGGCCGTGACCCAGTAAATGCTACCTGTGAGGCAGGGAAAGAGAGCTTTTCTCCAGAGAGGAGATATGGGAGCAGGAAGGGGAAAGGGTGGGATGGCTCCAAGGGATGGCTCCATGTCTCCTTCTCCTCCTCCAGGAAGGCTGGGGGGTTTTGGAGCTTGCAACTGCATTTATAGGAATGGGATTCAAGCCACCAAGCAAGGCCTGAATTAATATTAGGATCTTCCGTCCCAAACTTGAACCCAGATGAGGTTCTTCCTTCCTGGCCCCCAAGTCTATCTGGAGGCTGATCCAACAGGCTGTGGAGGACCGCTGCAATATTACCGGCCTTGGCTTCCTAATTCTCTGGATTATTTAGCTTCTATGTCTGCGCATGCAATCTGGGAGCTAAAGCAAATGTTTATGTCTACATTATAAACCCCTAAAAACAAGGGGATTTAGTGGAAAAGCTGACAGATCCTTAACTGAAACAATACAACCAGTGCCGCAACGCTGCCGATTAACATAAATAGCAAAAGGTGACCATGTGTATCTGGTTTCTCACCAGCGACGTTACTGACAATTCAGACATGGCTGGAAGCTCACCCAGTGTTACTAAAAAGACCCATCTGATAACCATTAGGTTGCTCTCTCGATTTCTGGGGGGAAGGCTTGCTTCCCCCCCTCGTGCCCTAATTTGTTTTCCATGCAGAAAGTCATGTTCCCGGATTCCTCGTGGGCTGACACTGCACACACATCGCACATCCCCTCCTGCGAGGCAAGAATTTCAGCGAGATCTACGGCGGGTGACCTCACCAAATAAGTCTTTTTTTAATTAATTATTGGAGCCTGGAGAGCAGAAATATTTTCAGCTCCAAAAGCTGATGTGGCCGTGTCACATAAAAATAAAATAAAATGCATTAAGGAAAGCTATCTTTGGAGGCATTTAGGACCTTTCAAGATAAAGTGAGAGAGAGGTTCAAGGAGCTTGGGAGACCAGTTATTTTGTGTGGGAACTCGTCCTGCGAGATGGTGATAGCTGCCCTTAATCGCAAACAAAGCTAATAAAACCACAGCCTTCATTAGCCAGGAAGTGAGAGGCCCCCATTGGTACACACAGATTACAGCCCGAAAACGGCCTGTCCTCCAACCTGCCAAGTTTTACTTCTGTTTTCCTCCCCCCGAACGTTTTTGTTTTTTTTTCCCCTTCTTTAAATTATATTAAGAGATCTTTACTCGAAGCCTGTCAGATGTTAGTAATCGAAACCAGGAAAAATTTTTTTCTGTTTGTTTACAGGGAATTTGTTAATCTATTTTCTGCAAACATCCCAGTTGTAATAACCGTAACAGGTACAATAAAATAAACCATAGGAATTTATTCATTCACATTTTAAAAACCCCTTCTGCAAAACATCATCTTGTCAAGTAACCATTTCAGAACTCCCAGAAATATTTACAAATTAATTTAGCAGGACCAAAGACTAAAATTTTCACTCTAATGGTCACTTTTGCTTTTCCACTATAAAGCCTCCGTGGCTCATTATAAAAATGCAGCTGATTAATGTATGGATAACAAGATTTCTTTTTTAAGTACCACTAGGAAGTGGCCATTCTGACAATAGCAGAATAATTTAATAACAGAGACTTTTTCTTTTAGTTTTCTTTCTCTACTAACGATGTTCTGCAATTAATTTGATGCTAAAAATACACCAGGGTTGTTGCATGCACCTACAGCAACTTTGCCAGTTGGGTGTACGTGAATGAGCCTGAAGCTGTATCTCCTATCTCTGTGCTCAGCCCAGGTCATGGAGCGCTACGAGATCTGGTGTCAAGAGGGAGAGGCACGTTGTGTTAAATGAGAGAAACCTTCTTGGCCCAGCTGGAAGAGCCCATGTTAATCTGTAGGAAGACCCAAATGGCTTTCTTGGACGCTAGAAGGTCACTGCGGTATGGCTTTTGCTGAAGATGGAGTCACTGATCCAACTTCTTTCATTCGGTCGAGTCTCAGCCTCGCCTCAGCTCTTTTATTAAACATCAGTATTAAATCCCACTACTACCTGCAGGGAAAAATTGAGGCCAGACACTCAAGACAGGCCCAAAGCCTGTAGTGAGGCTGAGGGATAAAACTTTAAACATTTCCCAGAATAGGTAGGAAGGATCTCCAATGGCTCAGGGACCGACCTCTTCCCTTTCCTCCTCCAGTAATGGTTGGGGCATCTCAACAGGCAAGCCGGGGGAGTTTTTACTCTGCATGAAGGATGCTGCAGCTCCTAACTGTCACCTGGCGTCTTCCACTCAAGGTGCAAAGACCGGCAAAGACATTTAGTTTATCAGATGATTTAATATGACTAAATAACCTGACATCGCTCTTAAGAGACTGTGGAGACTGCAGCCATTACAGAAACATGTTCTACCCAACCTACTGAGGCACCAGCCTCCGCTGAAGGAGCTGGCTCTGAACACCTCAGTGATAAAAGATTTGAATTAAACACTAGCAGAGCACTGGACAACTCGTAATGGTTATTTGAGCACGCCGCCTGTTGCAGCAGATAGCAGCTGGAGCAAAGAGGAGGCTGGGACTTTTGCACAGGACATTTGGGGAAGGAATTGCCAGGTGCAACGCCCAGAGCAGCTTTTGCATTTTAAATGCAGACCACCTAAACGCAAAGCGCTCTTTGAACCATGAGTTTGCAGTGCACCAAGCTGGGTAGGGGCAACCCTTATCTTTTCCCCCCGAAAACTGGTTTCAGAAGAGGCAGGACACCCCATGGACCCCAGGCAGAGTTAGCGGCAGGGCTGTGCGAGGGCTCGAGGGCACCCTGCCCCCAGAGAGATGCCGTGAGGCCAAAGTCGAGCAGGCAGAAGAGACCATCAGATATTGGAAGGGAAGGGGCTAAGAGGACATGAAGTCTTCCCCCTCAAGCAGACCACACTGCAAGTATGAAAGAGGCAAGGCCTGTTATGGTAAGGAAAATATGTGCAAAGGAAGTCACACGAACTGATAGGGGACCTCAAAGTCTCTGGTAATGGTAATTCAGATAACCATCAAGTCTTATTTCTGAATCAGACGTCTTTTAAAGTCCTGTTTCTCCAAGTGCTGAGCACAATTTGTCGCTTTATTATCGTCCCCTGGAAATAACCAAGCTTTTAAAATACATATGTATCCAGTTCTGTATGGCAACGTCCTTAAGTACATATGTAATGATAAACTGTGCCTCGGTGCTACCCTCCTTTCAGGCATAATAAATCTAATGGATGAAAAAAGGAGTGACATGGTTTTATTTTCCTATTATTTTCCCCCTCAAGAATTACAAGGTAATTTTCTTGAGTTACTTAATAAGAGCATTGGGGTTTTATGTGGGTGTTACCAACATTAGGAAAGTGTGAGTAATAAAATCCTTGCAAGACTTAGGTACCACCTTTTACAGTAATATTTGTAGAAGGCATTACCTATGAACTAAATCTCATAATGGAATGCGTAGAAATGTACTTATACTAGAAAACTCTTACTTTCGACCATGTCAATCAGGGCTATCTGCAACATCTCAAACTGTGACAAAATGCAAAAGAAACGTTGGGTGAAGCGTGGCGTTCAGCTGTGCTGAGGATGGAGCGGGGCCTTGTGGCCTTTGGAAAGAACATGGTAAACCCCTGAATTCGTCTGGATTGGAAAATAGTAACAGAAACCTTTTGCTGTTTTGCTCTGCTACAGGAAAAAAGAGATGGCTCGGAGGTGATGCCTGTTAAATATCTCTGTCCCCTCTCTTGTTCCGCAAAATGTATTGATTTCTAAGAAGAGAGGAAAGAAAGAGATGTGGAAAGTGGTGGGGAGGGAAAGATTAGCCAGAAACATCATAATCTCATAAATATGCATTTAAAGTGTGTGTGTGTCTGTGTATCTACGTCAGGGGTTTATGTCTGTCTTGCTGAAAAGATGTTTTCAGTCTCTGAAGTAGCTTACTCTGCGCACCACGCGAATCTGGGGTTGCCCCGAAGGGTGCACCCCATCGTCATGATCAGGCTCTTTGGACAGTCTCTCTCATTAAAAGACCACTGGATCTTGGCCCAGCTACTTTAAACTACACGATATTCGCCCTCGCTGGGGAAACATCTCCTCGTGCTGCTGAAAACTATTAGCTGACAAGGATGCAGTTACAGGGAGTTAGGGGCTGCGATGTTGCAGAGCGCGGGAGGGGTAGCAAGGACTCGCACCGAATGAGTTTGTCGCTGCACTGTTGCCATCAAATTGGGGAAAAAATAAAGAAAAGAGGGAAATTATCTAAATGTTTCCCAATTGTTAAACTGAAAACAAGACAGAAAATGTTTTGTCACCACTTCTCTTCATGCACAGCTAATTCTACGTGATACAGAAGCAAAGCGATGCTCATCTCATGCAAGACCTTACCTGTACCATTGTTTCCAGTGGTCTGAATTGTGGCTTCAGGCCCCATAGTGTCATAATCTTCCTTCATTTCTTCTGTGAAATAAGCACGCACACTTTTAGCATTCGCACGTTATTGAATTGCTTACAAAGCTAGGGAGCACGCTGCGGTAAGAGGGAAGATCCCGCGAAGGGAAGGAGAGAAAAGGGCTGTTGTGGACCTCTATACAATGGCTTTGTTCTGGCAACTGAATGAGTTCAGCGGTGCTGGATGGGCGAGAACTTATTTACTTTAAACATGACAACGAGTGGTGGAAAACAGAACTATTTGTTTGGAGTAAACCAAGGGCTTTTCCCAATATCAAATCTAATAAGCAGTCGGGTGATAAAAAAGGATTTTTTTTTTCTTTTTTTCCGTATTTAAAAAAAATAATCGGTTAACAGACACTGCGAAATCTATACCTGGAACAAACTGCAAATACAAAAGGAAGATATAAGAAGCTCTTATATCTCTATTTCTATCTATCGTCGCACAGATCTTCTGAGCTGTCGTCGTCATTTTAACCTCATTTGAAGCACAGCGGGTATTAATATCAAGTGGTGCAGAAATGTGACAAATTTTCAACTGTGGGCAGTTCTTCTCTGCCCGCACGATCTGTTTGCGTCTTCTGTGCGCTCACAAAGTCTGCCTGTATGGCCATAAACCGGGTTAATTCACATGCAAATGAGCGTGAGATGTGTAGAATTATTTACTAGGTATTTATCGTGGATCGGTGTGCTTTCCATGAAACTGGGGTTGCGTTAAAACAGCGTTTCGAAGAGGCTGGATGCAGCTCCATCACTGGGGAGAACGCTTATTTTCATAGATGTTTCAGCCTGCCTGGGAGTGCCTGTCAAACTTGGTTTCTTGCTGCTAATTTGTTAGTTCATGTGCAACAGGTATTCACACATACAGCCTGGTTAAGATTTAACCCTCCAAAGGGTTTTCACAGGCAAAAATAAATATACATAACATCTCTTTCTCGCCTTTTCAACTTCTAAATGCCAGCCTTTCTTTATTTGAAGACATGCACAAACATACAATCTCTCTTTTTCTTTTTTTTTTTTAAGTGAGACAATGTAGCGTTTGAGATTTAAGTGAAAAATCAGCTTTAATCTTCCCCTTAGCCACACTTGTAAGAAATAAAATGTCAAAAGGCACCCAGAAATGGTTCGACAACGCCCCCCCAAAAAAAAAAAAAAAGAAAAAGAAAGAATTTCCCAGAAACGAACACAAGTCGATGATGATTCAGGAAGATGGATGCTGCTCGGCCAATCAAGTGATAGACTGGCAAGAAGATCAAAGCCTGCTATTAAAATCTTATTGATACACGAAGCATTAAAATTCTTATTACTCATTTTTTGTGAGAAAGATTTTGATGAGGACAGAAACTGGCCCAGTATTAATCCATTTCCATGACAATGATTTGACTGAAGATAGGGGAATAATATAAACAGAGCACATTCTGGGTTCATTCCTAAATTTGTAATCTTGTAGTATTCTTCAGATGTCACATTCTACAAGTAATTAGTTGGTAGAATAACAGGTTCTAATTGTATCATTCTAATCAAAACTAAAGCACAGAATGACTTAATTCAGAGCTTTACAACCAGCGTACAATACTGTGGTATAAATATACATGTTTATGGCTTTGAAGCTCAAAAAAAAATTAATGAAAGCTCTTAAGTTAAAATATGCAGGTACAAACAGATGCTAAATTTGTACAAAAGCATAGAATATGCAGACCAGATGAAAAATATTTGTTTAAACTGTACAGCAGACAAGCCAGCCTTGATTCTTTTCCCAGATCTGGCATTCTGCCTCTCTAAGGATCATTTTCACGGGGATATCTTGCGTCCAAAACGTTTAGGAGTTCAATATGTATTAATAAAATGTTGTCAATTATGATAATTGATCTGCTGGGCCAGTACTCACATCTGATATTTTTATTGCAGCCTACCAGAAATTTTAATCAAGGTACAGTATTTCTGAGAAGTTCAGCCTTAGATATAAATATAGTTACTGTGATTTTCTTCCTTGATCATCTCATGTGATTTCTGGTAGTAAGGAGTCACAAGTATCAGAAGTTTTCCATCTGAGGGCACGTCTACCCAGTCAGCAAGGGGAAAACAGTTAACAGCTTTTTTTTTTTTTTTGGCCTTTTTTTTTTTTTTCTTTTTGCATAATAGTGGTAATGTTCAAGATTTCTGCTGCACTTCCTTCCTCATTGTCATTTTTCTTCTGTGGTAAAGAGAAGTTACAGTGTCTAGTTGCTTCCCAAAAATTATTAAACGCTCACAAAAGGCTCAGCGCTGCTTCTCGGTTTGTGCAGGTCACCAGAGCACACGCTGCAATTTTTCATGTACATTTTAATTCTCGTTTAGCTGACAGTTGCACAATTTATCCTTTAGCATTGCGACACGCGGCTAACATGACTTTCCTTTACCTAAACCTGCCCTCTTCCTAAAATCTGTGACCCTGCGTTACACTTTCTGTATTAGAAAAAAAAAAAAAAAAATCCATGGCATTTTCTTCCTCTCAGCATTAATTTACTAAAATATAAGCTACGAGCACACAGGGCTGCTTCTGTAAATCGAGAGCAAAACTCCTGCGCGCTGTTCCCAGGCGAATAAAAGCAGGACAGTCCCCTGCGTGCACAGATGCGGCGGAGGATCTACAAACACGCACTTAGCATTTATTTAATTTGAATGGATCGTAAGTGGGGGCTTTGCTGGTTTATTTTTTGGAGAGCACCTAACTATTCGGAGCACATCTGACCAAACGTAATGCGTCTGTCTAAAACCACATACTGTATTTATTTTGAAAACACTTGTAAAAGTTTGCATTTTCCAGCCACCCTTGGGATAAAGGTTTGTAAAAATAAAGAGCACTTTCTTCCTTCGGATGAAGAATCCTTGAATAAGCAGAAAGAGGCCAAGATGCAGGTGATTTATTTAAGTCTGTGTCAATGATAATGATGTCATGGTTTCCAGCACACTGTGTCCACCCCATTGTGGGACGAAAGAATGTCAAGGACAATTCCAAACACAAAACTTTGATTGTGCTGGAACCGGAAAGGCACAGTAAGAACTCCACTGCGCTCTTCAGTTCAAAACCTGCATCCTGCAGACAAACTACAGAAAGCATGGGAGAAAGAGCAAAGGAGAGGGGGCTTATCTCAGAGTAAAGCTATGTGCTGAGGTACTGGGGTAGACAGTCAGGCACCAGGGATAAAACACCGCTGAATAAAACACCACCCGAATTAGAATTATTGTCTATATTGTGTGTTTTGAACAATAAATAAGAAAAATATTTTATCAGAAGAAAAATGTGTTATCTAAGAGTCAGGATAAACAATGAGTAGCTTTTTAAGACCAATCTCTTTTCATTAGACATCAAGGCACCACATCAGAGCACTTTTAGAACAATAAAAAAAAAACACACAATAAATCATGACCAATCATTAGAACTAGACAGGTAATAGCAGAGTAACTTTCTTGGACTGTCTAACTAGAAGGGCTAAATAGGATTAGGGATTTATATTTTATTTAATTATTGTAAGACTAGAATGCTGGTTTATTTACCATAAAGGTAAGGGCAGAAGAACAGCCTGTTCATTTGTGCTGCAGGCCTCATTAACTACAGGTGATCAAAAGACTCTGCAAAGCATTCTTGGGGATTATTATATTTAAAACGTCGAGAATTATGCTCCTTCCCCTGTGCAGAATCCTGCTGCTGGTATGAAACGTAGAGCCGAAACTCCGCTGGTTTTGATCATTTCTAACTATTGATCCTAATTTTAAAAAGCAAACTTTTCAGAAGTTTGGACTCGTACATTTGTTATATCGTTATTAATTATTCCTTTAAGGGTGGAAATCCTAGTAATTGGTCCTTACCCTTGATTTCTAGATATTAAAATTTAAAGCATCAGAACATTCATTCTTATAGCCCTGCATATCTAGTTCATTAACAAATATGAATAGCTAACACCAGCTCATTTAAATAGTATGTCTTACATGAGTTCTCGCTACACTCTGTTTCTGTCACACTGCTCCCAAGAATCATTGGCTCTTATTATACATGTAAATGGCTATCATAAAAATAAAAATTTCATTTAAGATTGTTAATGACTTCTGCAGCAGTCAGACTTCCTTTAATGATCATCCTCTGCCCCTAATTAAACGTATTTATCTTTCAAGCATCTTTGGCTGAGTTCTCCCTCATAGTTGAAAATCTAAAACCTTAAGTCTTAATGGATATTGCAATAAATGTTTATGTACGGAATCGCAAGGATTCTAGCAACCCTAACCAAAAAAACATATGAAGCTGGGAGAGCCCAAACTTAATGCTTTGCAGGAAAAGGGGGGAAAAAAAAATAATAAAGGGCTTTGTTGTAGCCAGGTTAGCACACTGCATCTTTTTTCAAGGCAGCGTCTCTTCTAGCAGCGGTGGTGTGTATTTTTATATATATGTGAATATAAAAAAGCCCCACTATTATCTGAAATGCTAATGTTGAGCAAAGATAAAATCACTTCCTGCTTCTTTCCCTTTATTTTGCTCACCTCTTTTTAAGCCAGCGTTATTTGCTTTGATGCTCAGAGACTAAGGTGCAGGTTTAAGAGCGATGTTACTAATGCTTTGAAAGAGGCGAGGGAGAAAAACCCATCCCTGCAAAACTCTCTGGACAACCGGGTACAACTGGGACCGGATCTTTAGCTGAAGTAAATCAGCGCTGGTCCAATGGCTGTAACTGCACTGCTCCTATTTCCAGCCCCTGAATATATGACCCATTACCTTTTTAAACTGGTGGGCAGATAAACTTTGTGGAAAGAATGCAAATTCTCTTTCTTGGTAGCATTTTCACACTTTAATGCTCTTCTGGCGTATGTAGATTTTTAGATCAGGGATTTCCATTTGCACAATGTTGAACACAAAGTTTCAGTTCTAACATAATTTCCCTTGTTTTTATTATAGCTGGCCTACGCTCATTCTTACTTCCCTGGAGAATCCCACTAAACAGTGGGAATCATTATCAAGTACTTAACTGTTAAATAATAAGACAGCTACCTGACCAGGTAGAAGTGTGAAATCACATTCACACTTAACAAAAGGAAATGATTAGGCAGTTGAATTACAATAAAGGGTGTCAGACAGACACTGAAACTGAACTAAACTGATAAATAGCTATTCAGGATGGAGCAGTCCCGAACTGCTATAGCAAGCCTATTACGCATCTCATATACATACAAAATATATTCAGGTTCCTTGTTATGGGGCATTAAAAATACATTGTTTTAATCATACTTGACCCTGCTCGTGTTTGAAGGGCAATGTAAAAGTTAGATGTTATACATTTAGGTAAAGCTATTACGTGGCTCGTTCCAGGCAGGAATGGGATGCCCGGGACCGAAGCAAGGTCCGCAAGGCAAGGTAGCGGGGCCGCGGCAGCATCACCAAGCAATGTGCCACCGGCGCTCGTATCGCAAGCCTGCGAGAGGCAAGTATGACCAGGGAAGGAAGTATGTTCTATTCATCCGTTTTCTTCACCACAAACCTATTTTAGTGAAAACAGGAAGAACAGGTAAAGTACTGCAGGAATAGAAACCCCCGCCTTACCTGGACCATCTACAGAGGCTTGCAGGATCTCATTGTTGTGCCAGGTGTGATCTACTCCACTTTCCCTCATCTCATCTTCCTCTTCCTCTCTGGGCAACGCTGCTTGGCTCACGTGCGGGGAAGACTCATGGTTGGGCACACTGGCTGGGCTAGTTTCCTGGTCCAGCGTGTTGATAGCACCCTCGTCTTCAGCAATGTGTAGCTTGTCTTCCTCATCTGTTTCTGAACCCGTTTCCACTACATTTTCATAATTCACTACTGTGGAAAAAAGCAGAGAACACAAACCATTAAAAGAAATCCCCTTTGCTAACTAGGTCCCTGCGTGCAAAATAATTGATCTTCTAATTAGTT
>VYZW01006725.1:115232-127732 GCA_013401315.1 Balaeniceps rex
TGCACACTAATTACATCTATTTCGCCAATACTCATGCCAGGGGATTTTTCTTTTCTTTTTCAGACTTTTGCGAAGTTCGGTGACTAACTGCGTGCGTTTGTTGTTTCTGTGTGTCAAATCAGACACAGAAATATTAAAAAAAACCCCAGACTCACGATGTGAAATTCAATATAATATCATCATGGCCTTTGCTTTCCCGTTTTCAGAAGTTAACTGTTGTCACCACTGGCAGCACAAACATACCTCAGCAGCCTAGCTCTGCCTTTACAGGAAAACAAAAAGGACTTTCTGTTTAATAATAATTGCCAATAGTTTCTTTAAATGTGGGTCACTGGGCAGAGCACACTTAATGCATTTCAAGCTGATTACTATTTTCGCACTTATGATGCATAAAGTTGTACTCAGTGTCGAGAAATGAAAGCCCTCCTACACAACGCATCCTAACTTCAGACTCTGTTCTTTCCACTAGGTCAAGCAAGCAACTTTAAGCTTCGCCCAAAATTTACGCGTGCGATGGAGGTATAGAGACGGCACGAAAAGAAATTGCTTCAAGTCCACAGAGAAGAACCCCAAAAAGTCCTCCCTGCATTTCATTGAACAGGAGGGAAGACGCGCTGTTGGCTGGCTCAAAACAGGCACTCATTTTACATCTGACTCTAAGGTGTAGCGAAAAGCCAACTAAAGAGCGGTAATAAATGTTGAGACCAGCGCCGGTATCCCAAACTTCGCAGGAATTAACGGTAATTCTGTGTAACGGTTGCACCAGCAAAACATGCTCATAATTATACGCAGGTACCGTCCCGGATTGCAGTGGTATTTGCCGTTTAGTGCTGTGTTTACATGGTAAGGGATAGATCAAACCAGAGGAGGAGTATCTGAATTATTGGCACTGCATTCCATTTTGTGCTGAATCATATTCAAGTTTCATTTTCTGTAAAGGGCTTACCAGAGAGTACACAGCTCAGACTTCAACTGCCTCCAGAACAACTGGGACCTAGACGAGTATGAGTCTCCAAAAAACTGTATGTAAAAGGCTCTGACTTTAGCTCTGACAAGCATTATTTTCAGTGGAAATGGTTATATTCTAGCAAACCTTCTCCATGCCTCCTTAAAATAAATGATACCCCAAACAGTATCATCAGACAGATGAATTTTACAGTCAGATTTAAGCAAACAAGATGTTCTTTTTGCTATCTCTAGAAAGAATTTCCTTGGTTTATGTGCTTTTCTGAACAATGCGACGGCAGAACTACATGTGACATTTTCTCCCCGCGATGGTACCTGCTGAAAAAATTCTGCTATTAAAAATGGCCCACGCTAACATTTCAATGTTGATAATAATTAGTCTGACATTTGAAATACAGTGGTTGCAGTGTTGTCTTGAAGATGTTCTGCTCAACATTACCTAACTAGCCCCTTTTCATACTTACGTGCTTTCTGTACATTATTCTGTCAGTTACTGAACAAATACGACATCAGTTGCTAATGTATTAACATGCAAAAACTACGCTTAAGGGCCAAACACTGCCCCCAATCCACAATGTAACTCCCATTGATGTCAAGTACGGTTAAGGTTGTGACAACCAGTAAAAGAAGGGAACTGAAAAGTAGGGGATCAATTTTCTCCCTGATCTGCAAGGAATTTATGCAAACAGCTCCCTGCAGAATGAGGGATGGGAAAGGCAGCGTGCGTCGTGCCACGGGATGGGGACGGCTGGTTTCCTCCTGCTCTGGCCCGTTCTGCACAGCCTTGGCCAAGGCTTCTGGGGTAACCTTTTGAGAAATGCCCAGCCATTTCAGGTGTGCTAGATGGTCAGGTCACTGGGCGGATCGCTCCCTGGTTTTTCTGTAGCATAAGAGTAAGTGGTTGCTCAAAGGTGGCAATTAATTCGCCAAGCGAGCTGAAAACGAAAGTGTCCATGTAAGTACGAAAATATGCCCTTCTCCTCGATGGATGATGAAAACTCTGTTTCATCCCCACGTGAAGAATTGCACACTCTTTGTGACCTATCTACGTGCAGACAGCCCCATCACCGGTGGGATGACCAGAGGACAACCCATGGGAGAAGCCCTAGAAGCAACCTGCAGCCTGGCCAAGCCTGGAAACAGGAGAGAAGAAACTGGTTTCTTCCAACTGATTCTTGAACATTCCCAAGCCATGACCACGTATTCCGGCTTGGTGTGTGCAAAGGATTTAGGGCAAAAAGACTTACATGTGGGCAAATTCTGCATGTAGATAAGAGAGTACTTCTTTTTTATGCTTTCTTACTCTGTAGATAACAAAATCCTGTAATGCTCACAACACTGTGCAGCACATTAAGTTTAAATGATACGATCTAAGAATGAAATAATAGCATTACCCTTGCATTTCCTTGCTTTTGTCATCTACAGACTCTAAACGGAAAAGGCCTTACCTGCTTTTTGTGTGTGTGTGATTGTTATCCCCTTGTTCTGTTACTAATGAGTGTCTCTCATCCTAAGAGAAATGAGGACGATACAAGTGATACGACAGGAAGCTTAGGGTACACCCACTCTTTTCCCACCAGAATAAACACTGTTCTCAGGGAAGGTACACTGATAATAAAAATACATTTCATTTTAGAAATTTCTCAGGCAACCATAATTGGAATGGGAATGGTGATTCTAATAGGATGCACCATCAACAAGCAAACTCCACAAACAGGAAGACTTAGGATTTAAGAGACAAAATTTTGCCAGCAGACAGGACCTCAGCTGTCATTAAGATGTGATATTAGAAGGGAGCAAAAATAGAGAAATGTGAAATGCAGACCTCAAGGGTTGCTTAGTCCTGAAGCCTAAAAGTTGACGCTCAGGCCTGTGTCTCCCTTGCCTTTACACAGAAGTGCTTTGCAATATGTATTTAGTTAAAATAGTTAAACCCACTACAGACTTCAACAAGAGACCGTGATACTATTTTGAACCGCAATAACAAGGAACACTCCCATATCATGTAGGCAAATTACTTTATATTTTTTCTATTTATATTTTTAGCTAGAGTCCTGAGGCCATTACCCAAGTTGCGCTGTCAGACGAGATACACTACCAATTGGTGAGGCTCTTGGCCCTCTCTTGGCTTCTCTTTTCTGGAAGTGTTTCCTTGTTCCTGCTAACAACAATGGGATTCATCAAGGTTTACATATCTTGATTGGGAGACATTAATTTTGGCAATTGTGTGGTCAACCAATCTCAATTGGACAACCAATCCTTATGGCTGTCTCTGCTCTGACGTGGAGGCCAGTTATTGGATGTTGATGACCAGGAGCAGATTTGTCTTCCTATGAATCTTGAGGGTGTTGATTAAATCACATACACTAGATCCCCAGACTGGAATTTCTCTGCTGAATGCGTACTTTTAAATGGTTACGCAGCATTAAGAGCACAGCTGAATGCTTTTAGAAATATAAATAATTGATTATTTATTTATCCTTCAAGATAGCCTTTTCTCCTAGTAGATTATAGAGCTTATTCACAGGAGAAACAAAAGCATAGCCTGGAGGAAGACAATATACCTTCAGTTTTTGCTTGAAATGAGTATGGAATTGGTATGACTCTAATGTTCATGATGTTCAAGAAGAGGTTTTTATTGCTTAACTGTATCCTTGATCTGATTTTGATAATTTTCAAGTATTTAGGGACACATCTTGTAAGCCTTAAAAGATTACAAGTACACTATCTTATAAGGACTCAAATAGCAGAAGAAAATTCTCTCTGTAATAGTGCAGCTTAATACATTCACACTTGTCTTTCCCTGCCCCAAATCTGCTTTTTTCTTTCTTTAAACACAGAGGTGAGAACAGGACTATTCTCATAGTTATCCTACAGATGTAGTTTAAAAATAAAGAATAGTCTAATCTTTTTGAGGACCGAAGAGACAAGTGAACAAGAAAAGATGGACGAAGAACAGTTGTGAGCTCTAGTGACGGACTCTCCTATGTTTAATGCCATTTATTTCAATTGGAGCCCTGCTCCTGATGAATAGGCGTGAAGTAATCTTTTTCCCTTTTCAAAACCCATGTGTTTGTTCCCATGTTCTAGATGCTGTGGAACCAGAAAACGGAATGGATCTGACTGCAGAGTCCCCAGTTCACAACATTTATTTGTGTTTTATAGAGGAGAAATCACAGGTATTTTCGTATCTGCATTTTGACTAAATCACCTTCCTTTTACTTTCACAGTAATTTTAAACCACTTCATTGACTTCAACAAAATGGCTCCAGATAACTACAGGATTTGGTCCACTTTTTCTACTGACTGACTGAAAAATCTGGCTACAGACAAGACAGAAGAATGCAAGATTTACAGCGGAGAGACGGAGCCAACCCTGTGTTCTGATTAGCAGTTTGGATGCCATTGTTCTGTCTGGAAAACACATGTCATCCGCAGAATCACCCAAGCTGTCCATTGGCATCTGCCAACATATCCTCCATCACCCCTCTCTTTCTTACTTCCCATTCTCATCCTTAAACCTCTTTCCTGGTTTCCCTGTATTTCTGAAATCCCCCCAAATACGCCCATGCGGTTAGGAGGTACTCTTTGTAAAAACTGATGTGGGTTTCACCCCCCCCCAACAAAATCACCTTCAGTCTCAAGCTGACCGTCTCAAAAGAACAGAAAATAGACCGTTCCTCTGAGTCTTCTAGTGTGTCAGATTTGTGCCGTGTTTCTCTCTGGGGACAGAAATTCATAACAGCCCACAGGCTTCATATTTTTTAAATTGTCACACTAAGACTTGAGTGCCTCCATGAAAGAAGCAGTAGAAAGAGATGCCTGAAGGTAGGCTGGGAAGAATCCAAAATGATGTCAGGTTTCCTTCTACCTTCCCATCAATAGGGTCTTTGAAGAAGAAGCCTCTTCAGAAAAGAAAAAGTAACTTTCTCTTTACTTAAAAAGGCTACCATGGTTTCAGTTTGGAGACTGACAGTTACGTTAGCTTTATTATCTTAAAATCTATACAGCCTCATGGTTTGCAGTGGATGGCTTTGCCTCCACGAGTTTTGATGATGTCCTTGAAAGAGAAATATAGATGCATAGCTTCATTCGGTGTTGACTTTGGAGGTGAATATTTTATCCCCTTCCCTTTCCCTGGCTGTTTGCAAACAGTAGTGATAACTCCTATGCAATATAACTATGCATTGTAGCAGGGGGGGGTGGAAATCAAAGCTTTTACTGGACTAGAACAGTTCCCAGTATGATAGTTCTCCTTCCTCACTGCAGTGACTGATGATGAGGGACAGAGGAGATGAAAGAGAAGCTGGAACTGTATATCGTTGTCTATTATCTTTTGTCCCAAAGATACTTTTATTATTTCCATTATTGTTTTTAGCTTTTATGTAGAAAGAAAAGATTCTTAACTAAAGGAAAATATGTTTTCTGCGGTCTACGCATTTTTGTGTATAACTTCTTAGGGAATACAATCTTTCACCGTCTTGAAGAGTCCTGAGAAAAGTGGGAGTCTTGCTACAGCATAACTTATCCAGCAAAAGATAATTTCGGTTGAAATATATGGGCATGGCAGTTTCTGGAAGGTAGTAAATTGCCATTTACCCACTTTATGTGTCTATCAGTCTGTTGAGAACTTGCTCTTTTGCTATGAAGGGCCTGAAATACAGTTTGTACAATGCTGTCGCACCCAGACAGAGCTACAACAGCTGAACACGATTATTTCTTAGGAACCCAGCTCTCCCACCATCTCCTTAGAAGAGTTTAAGTTTATAACTGCCAGCGGAATAATTCTCCTCCAGCTGTGGACTATGTTGGGTAGAAGAATTTGTCAGGTTCCCACCGTTATGAGGGAGGTGGCAGTACCTGGGAGGCGAGCCCCCAGCTAGTGGACTTCATAGATAAAAATAAAATTGTCCTAAGGTTAATCACCTAGGATGTATTTTGTAGAAAAAATAGAAGTAAAGAAAAAAATCAACTCTTACTTCCACCAAGTAAATCTAGATCAAGAAAGCAATTTTTTTTTTTCTTCCTGGTCAAGAAAGACTGGGATGGTGGCTGAGTGGTTGTGGATGAGTCGTTTGTATGTTCTTGTCAAATGAGTCAACTTGTCCTTCGTTCCCAATCAAGAAGAAGTCAGATCCACTGCTAACACAACGGCAGAAAGAGGTGCTGCATAGCTAATGTCTATTAGATAGGCAAATGGGAGGGAAGGTAGAATTACCCAAATATCGTAGGTTGAAGGTTTTATTATTTAAAAAAAAAAAAAATCCAAAGAAATGTTTCCTTAAGTCCCTCAAGACTGCCAAATGACTTATTCTTCAAAGCTGTCATTATGTGCTATCCAAAGCTGTATTTACGGACATCATTCAAACGGTGGACCATTGAGTACACAGGTCTTAACATCCACACAACTGCCAGGAGGAGTTATAAAATATCACGTAACACACTTTTTCTACAAAAGTAGCACCTTGGTTACCTAAAGGGAATGGAAAGATCCTTTGTAAATGGACGCAAATGGCACCAGAGACAAACGTTATTCGACGTACGGGGTAAATCCCTATTACTGCAAAACTTCAGCTGCAGCAGTAATTCCTCCAAGTGCTTACTAGAAACAAGTGCCGCGGGATCCGATATATTCCTAACAAAACAAATGACTAGCATGCTCCCAATTCCTCTCACCTCAGGTTTCAGAGGAGAGCCCTCGGGACCTCGACCAAAACCTGGGAACGCGGGGCTGTGCACTGCACGTCCTGCCACCGTGCCAGCCGGGAGGGCTTGGAGACTTCGTACCTGCGGCATGCTACTGATCATCCTGGCTTGTGGGGTCTAATATTTAAGGTTAGGATGGAGTAAATAGAGGGAAAAGTAACTTTAATAAGTTCTGTATTTTACTGGAAGCACAACTGTAATTGTGGGAGGAGAAAAGAATGAAATAATTTCAGCACAACTTCTTCCTTCTCTTTTTCAGTATCGATTGCTTCTTCTGTGGCATTTTGATAAAATCTCCTTCATTTCAGTGGAACCAGGATATGGTCCTGCACATCACTCAGCCAGACCTTAAATTGCCCAGATTCGCTTATTCCCAGACTGTAATACAGTAACTTTATACCCACCCCATAACTACATATTAAAAAACAAAAAGGAAAACCATGGATTTCTTCTCCCCTAGTAAAACTATAACAGTGTTGATTACCTTATTTAACCCATGCAGAAAAGGAAAAAAAAAGTAAAAAGGAGAGAAGCATTATACTGATGCTTCAGGAAAAAAAAAAAAACAGCCCCAAACATGTGTCATTCATTGAGTCATTCAGACTAGTGTCTTCTCTTCTTTAGAAAATTACTCAGGTCCTCTTGCTTTCTACAGTCTACAGTATTGCACTTCTAAGGAAATAATACCTTGATAATCTGCACTTCAAAACCCAAGTCAATAATTGCCTTTGATGACTGAATAAAAAAAAAAAAAGAAAGAAAGAAAAAAAAGGAATCCGCAGACTGCAGCAAAGGAATGCTGGAAAAAAGATGCTAAAACTATTGCTGCACTTCTGTGTTTCGATGTAATTTACAATCTATTTGCCAACAGTTCTGCAATGATTAGTAAAATATGTCAAGAAGCTAAACAACATAAGCATCACACTGAAAGAAATTTAGCAAGACCCCCTCTAATTATTATTGTATGTGACAATTCAAGGAAATATTTAAAATCAACGAGAAGAAAAGAAATATTAAGTGTCTTTTCAGAAAAATGCACTTATTATCATGCCTGAAGGATATTCAGGAGGAATGTGAAAATAACTGTAATTTATTTAAGACCTGGAAGTATGAAATAATAAGCTACTGAACCATCAGAATTGTTTTGGTGTTGTTATCTGACATGAGGGCAGACCTTGTCTCGCTTTAAGTTTTATAGTAATAAGACCTTGGAAACAAAACCTTGAATAAACAGAACATAAAGAAAAGGGAAATGTGTCCTTGCATAAATAGATATTGTGTCTATCACCTTCTTCCAAAAAGGTTGCTCAACTTTATAACCATGTAGTAGGTAGAAAGTCAATAAATGCTGGACTGCATTCAAATGTTCAGAAATCACGGGCTGGTCATTTTGTAACTTACAATGAGTAATACCATCATGTAAAAAAGGCAACCTTACAATGACTCTCTATTTCTACTGAGAAGTTCTGTATCTGGCATTTTATCCTCCTCCTCCCCAGAGATTAATAGCTACACATCTGACTCATTTTTCATATTGCATTTATCCCCCAATTTAGAGCCTAAAGAACCTTGTATTTCAGCTCAGGAGGGGCGATCGTTTCCTCGTTCAAAGTTTAGAGAGAAAACTCTTAGACGTTAACCCTACCTTCTTCTGATGTAGCCACATCTCGCCTCCCAAAACCATACTTCACTGGAAGGAAACCTCCAAACTTCCACGCAAAAGCATTGTGCAGCTCTAGCCTCTCCATTAAAAAAAAAAAAAAGCAACCAAAACCAACAAACTAAAAAAAAAAAACCCACAATTGCCTTGAAGATCTCTGCCTGCTTGTTTGGCAGCCCAAGCTGGGTTGCTTTGGGTATTTTTTTTTCCTAGTTTCCTGGTGTCAACAGGAAATCTTGTGTCTAACAGGTAACACGCTGCTTCCGAGCCCATCAGCAGGAATAATGGGGGAGATCAGCTCTGCTCAGAGGGTAACCCACCGAGCATCACCTGCCCAGCTCCAAGGAGAGGAGATGGGGGGGAGGAGGTTGCAACCATTAAGGTGGAAATGAGGGCTTGCCAGCCTTCTTCCAGAGGTGTTGCTTGCCGCTAAAGCTCCCAAGAAAAGGTTTCTGAGGGGTTTTTTTGGAGCGTGGTGGTTTTGGGGCACATCTAGGTTGCTGACGCCACCAACTTTGTCAAAGCTGGGCAGGGCGTGCGGTGAGGCTGTGGGCTCCGTGCGTGGTGGGCTGGGACCCCAGGGACTTCAGGCCCCCCCAGAGCATCCCCCCACCAAGCTGTAATTCGGTCGCCGGTCCTGGCTTGCGAGCTTTGTTTCCAACATTTTGCTGCTTGTGCAAGCGCGGGCCCCGTTCCTAATACATTAAAACCTTTCTGTTTTCAAAATAGCATCGTTGCACCTCAGGACTGACAAAACCAGACAGCGGTGAAAGGGACGGCGACATGGCAGACACAAAAGCTCACCGCATTACGGCCACTCTAAACAGAGCACAAAAGCAAGGGAGTCAGCGATGTGTAAACCAAACAATGTGAGGGGAAAAAATATTGAATAATTTCTGTCATGAGGCAACTGACTAAAGCCAGGCTCTAATTGAATTAAACTCCCATTTATTTGCTCAGGCCTAAACAACAGGCTGGGAAAAAAAAAAAAAAAAGGAAAAAAAAAAAAAAAAAAAAAAAAACCTTAAGGTTTGCTCAACTGTTCGGAGGTACCACCTTTCCTCACCCCTGTATAAATCCACCATCTGTGCTCACACGCACACATGTGCCGTCGCGCAGCAAATGCGCCGAGACCCGACCGAGCGCGGGAGCCAAAAAAGCACCAGGCACACAAAAGCTCCCCAGGCTGCCCCAGGTCTAAGGGAGCAAAAAAAAAAAAAAAGGGGAAGAAAAGATCCTTTGCTCATTGCCCAGGTGAGATAGCCTGGTGCGTCCTCTCAGCCTCGACACGCGTCAAGTAAAAGAAAGGTTAAAATTAGAAAATTCAATTTATTTGATAATTTCCCAGAATAATTAGAGTTAATATGGGTTAATTAATATGCAAATCTCTCAGCAGATGTTCTGCAGCAGGGCCTGTGTGAGAAAACAGCCTTTGCTTTCTCCTACGTGATTTTGGCTGTCAGTTATTGGGTATAATTACTGTAACTAACCGAATACACACAAAACCTTTGGAATATAAAATTGTTACAGTTCTAGTTCTGCACAAGCTGCTACTTTTCTGCAATAAAAGCGAACAATTTCTTTCAGAAAATAGGAGCCTTTTTGTTCCTTTCTTGATTTAAAAAGAAGAAATGAATCAAGTAAATGGCTTATCTTTTTTCTATGCATAATTAGGTCAGTATTATATGAACATTCCAATGAGCAGTGGTACAAACGTACATATAAAATGATAGCTCAAACCACCTGCAAAATCACATAAAATTGTTTTATTCAGAATCTTTTTCTTCATACCAGAACTTTGAAACGCTCCGTGTCTTTCCTGCCAATGTTGCCAATATTTGCCAAATTCAAACGGTTCCCATAACTTTTATTATTTTTTTAAAACCACAACAGCAACGTTTTCTTCAAAGGCGCCGGAGCATTTAGGACCGATAAAACAAGTCATCCTTTGAAAGGTAGACCAGTGCTGTGCTTGACCTTTTTTTTTGATTGTTTTTGGAAAGGAAAAGAATTGCAGTGAAGAGTTTGCAACTTTGAACAAATATCGAGAGGGTTTTGCTCTGCAGTCCACGTGTCTGCAAAACACATCCGTGCGTCCCATGATCCAAACCGCCCTTTACCCTCTCCTGACAAGATACAATACTTCACATCTATCAAAGTACTTAGCGCTTTTGCATGTCATCAGGTAAATAATATCGGCTGCTCCACGTGAGGAGAATTAAAGATGGAAGATGACATGGCCCGGAGGGATCTGGCCTCGGTGGGACGCAGGTAGTGAAGGGTCGCTCACCTGAGTGAAGCTTTCAGACTCGAGGTGAGGTCTGTTAACTAAAAATAGCCCAAAATGTAACTCCTGAGCATTACTTATGGTGCTGCTTTCCATCACAGAGACTTTTTTTTCTTGGTGCAATTTGCCTTAAAACTTCGATTATTTTTTAAATTTTTTTAATTACACTGATTTTATTTTTAAATTATTTTAGGTGTCTCATTTTTGCTCTTGGTTTCTCCAATTCCACCTATAAATTGCCTTGCCCTGATTGTCACGATTGGAAAGACAGTTCGGAAATGTAAGCAAACCTTTCCTGCTCCTTTTTTTTTTTTTTAATTGTTTGGGGGGGAGGGTCATCTGTTTTCTAAGAATGCTTTAAATAACTTCTGCCTTGGGAGATAGCTGAAGAATGATCATTTTTTTCTATAAATCAGGAAACAAAAGGCCTCCACCCCTTCCAAGAGCTCTCTCACAAACTTTCCCTTTCTGCCACCCCACCGGCATGGCAATAACCCCAGCCCATCGCGCTGGCACCCCCTTGCCAAGAGGTGGAAAATTAATAGGGAAAAGGAAGATTTTCTTCAACCGAAACCATCAGAATCTTTTTCCCATTTTTTTCCCCAAGGTGACACCCAAAATGAACAGAAAAACTTTTTAAAAAAATGCAATTAAAAACTTTTGTTCCCTGCTCCTGTTAGCTCTAACTAACCAAGACCTCCCTCCCCTAAGGTAGAAGCTGGACACCTTTTTTCGTGCACTAGTTTCATTTTAGTCATCAAGATTATCTGCTTGCTGACAGCTGCATGATCTATGGCCTACACCCTAAAAAAAAAAAAAAAAAAAGCTTGAAAGCAACTACAAATTTTATCCCTCCCTGGGTTGAAGCTATCTTATGAAGTATTGATAACGCATTATCTTAGAGAGCAGAATAATACTGCACAAAATGATACTAAAGATGTTTAAGGAACCTCCTGGCTCCCTAAAAGTTATTCTTCAGAAGTTTACATAGTCTGCAAACACTTATCAAAATCCCTGAGCAGAAAGTACAGAACCTACGTTTCAATTAAGATATAGCGGAATGCAAAAGGTTCAGAGGAGATAAGGCCAGTCTTGGAAAAAAAAAAAAAATATTCAAATTCATCCTTGATGATAGTTTGACCTCATGAGTTGAGTTTTCAGTACAAATCTGAACGCTTCCTACCTGGCAACGAGGGTTTATCAGGAATTGGCTTCTCAAAAGTATTTTGCTGGTTAGGTCATTTTGCTGTTAGTTATAGAATAATTCCTCAAAATCATCTAGAATACAGGGCCAGGTAGGACATGGTTGTCTTCAAATTTACAAGCACTTTAGGCGGAGGTGAGAAAGCTCCAAGCAGAGACCATGCGACAAATGGCCGATGCATGGAGATAATTTACTTTTTTTGCTATAACACCTCATGTTCCGGCCTAATCCATGGGAACTTTCCCTGTTCCCGATCAGTGTAGACTTTCTCCCCTTTTTTGGTAAAGACAATACTACTTCTGGTGTAGCGCGGTATCGAGTCAACAGCAATTTTACATCTGAGCAGCTGATTCTAAGGGATAGTTTTACCCTGCAGACAGGTAAAGGCAAACCCTCGCTTAAAAACTGAGGAAACAAATCACCTTTTTCTTTTTTTTTAATCCATGAAAATCCTCCTGCGTGCCTACGGAGGAGATTGGACAGAGCCACTCTGCTCCTCCCTGGTTCATTTAGTTAGCGCAAAGGTTCTGCTCTGAGCAGAAAGTCTCCACCAAGCTTCTCCAACCATCGCGTGTTTTGAAGCAGGGCGAGAAGTTTGGGGTTTTTTAGCCTCTTCCTTGTGTAGTTATGCTATCGGGTCAGCAGATCAGTGTTAAAATGCAATTTTTTTCCTTAAA
>VYZW01006725.1:130232-135232 GCA_013401315.1 Balaeniceps rex
TACAGCTATTAATCGCTTTACAATTAAAATATTTGTCAATGTTTCATTTTCTAAAACCGCAACGAAGGCCCTTATTTAGACTTTCCAATGTAAAGAAAATTTCGATCTAAGAGCATATTTCACCTCTGGGTTCATCTTCCCTTCGCTGCCATCATTTCTTCTTTTTTTTTTTTTTCCCCCCTCTTTTTTTTTTTTTTTTTTTTTTTTGATCAGAGGCATGAAAGAGTGAGTAAGTGCGAATGCTTAGGTACCTGGGGTATGGAAAGGTGGTAATTAGCACAGCAGGATAATTGATGTGTAGATTGCAGCATGAACAAATGCTTTGACTTGTTTGTTCTTCTCACTCTTCCACATTCAATCTCTTCTCTCTCTCATTTATTTATTTATTTATTAAGCCAGCCTAGCTAATGAACACCTTACTTTGCTTAGTTAAGTTGATGAGAGATATATCCATTTAAATGGAGGGGCTTTTCCCCTCCCTCGTATGAAATCAGGAAAGGACTTTTCCTTACACTTTCTCTTTTGCTCTGCATTGCAAGAAGAACTTTGGCGAAGGCAAGGCAGGACTCTCTAAAGGTGGAATCAGAGGACTGCAGGATTTCATTACCTGCCTTTTCTGAAGCACTACATTGTGGGCATCAACCATACTTTCTCAGTATGTTGTCATTTAAAAACTAGTTGAAAAAAATTGGAGCGAACCCAAGTTTTTCGTGCAGCCACAGAATTATGAAGAATTATGTCCCGTAGAGGACAACGAAATTGCCCGTGTATATGAAGTTATGCCCATGTGCAAGGCTTCAAAGGACCAAGGCCTTTTGCTATATTGCATTTGGCAAAGCCATTGCGAGGCTTCGGCTTACATCTGTAGCAGGTATTTTCTGATGGTGGGGAGATAAAAGGGTATAACACTTGGTTACTTCTGTTTAAATTATGATACGGGGAAAAATAATAGAAGTCAGTGAGGATTTTTTGTTGCCTTCGCGTAAAGCAAACACATCTTTGTTTCATAAAACGATGATGTACAGACCATCCGTCCCTAATGATCCTTTGGGGTATATGGAGAAAAGAAATGTAAAAACGAGCATAGAAATTCAGTTTAATATGCACGAGTGAGTGTTTTCCTCCCTGAATGGCATGCCGACTATGCAGACTCGCTGTTATATTTTTAACTTAATGCGCAGCGTATTAGCCATTACGTCCTCAGAGTGGACACATGTCATCCTGAATCGAAGATGAGCGCCACATGGCAGGGATCCCTGCGCCTGTGTGGGACTCGGTACTGAATCAGGATCTCTCGTCTGTAAAATCTGTTACGAGCCCAATCCTGCAATACTCCCTCCGGTAAAACTGCCATTAGCTACAGGAGCTGATATTGTTAATTTACATTTTGCCAGCTATAGACTCGAGTTACTAACCGTTGCTTGTTCTAGGGACAGATTTAGACCTAATGATAAAATTATACTTTTTCGCAATAACTGTTGCCCTTGGACATGCTTAGAAGTTTTATGGCAGTTGCGCAGCTGCTTATCCAATTGCGAAACCAGCTTTTCGAAATCCCTTAGCTGTGCTACCTGCAGAAAGTGTGCAAATCCCTTCCTTGCTCCTAATGCAGGAGCAATTAGTTCTACTTTTGCAGACTAAACACACGTACGTGATTATTGTTCCCAGTGTCTTGCTGTGGCTTCTCCTGCTGCCACATTGCAACCAGCCAATTCGGTCTTTGCTCCATTGGAGATAATCCTGTTTAGCTACCCTACAAGCCTGTCCGCTAACGCGACAGGCTGAGCACAATTCTGGAGCACCCCCGATCTCAGCAAACAGCATCTCCCGTTAATTGTGCAACAGGCCACTGACAAAGTCAAAGAGTTATGGAGATCCTCCTATGTCACTCAGAAGTTCTTGGGTAATATGAGCTGTGATGGTGCAGAAGACACTTGTATGGCAGGAAGGTAGAGGAAAGGGTGAGGACTTTATAGCCCCTTCAAATATTCCTGCTTCTTCTACAGACCTTCATCATTTTCTCTTATGGGCCATGCTCTGCTCTTCTTGTATCTCCAAGTTTACCCCTTTATCAATCCCTGTTTCACTTTCCACCCTCCGGGCTTCACTGCTTCCTATCGGATAACAAAACTCATGGAAGCAGCATCTTTGGGTGACCCAAGAAGCACAGACACTGTGTGGGGGGATGGAGAAGGAAAAAGGCAGCAAAGCAAACCATCAGACAGACAATCTGCTCATCAATATCCCTCTTTTTCACCCAGCACAGCCCTCGGTAGGACACGCTTGGCAGGTGAGTTTGAGAGCCACGGAGTATTGCAAGTTTTACGGCTGTTGGAGCACCAGGGCCATCAGGAAAACACAGGGTGTTTGGGGAGGCTCCTCTCCTGCTCCCTGGGCAACTCATCCCCATGGCGAGGGCTTCCTCCTCTACTATTTCATCACTCCTTTGCCACGACTTTTAGTAAGTTTGAAAAGCATTCAGCATTATTAGTAAAGACAAACTCCACTGATAAAACTCACAGCAAAGGAATCATGTAGAAATTAGGGTTAAAACCCTTTTCAGCGAGGGAGCTTCACGTCCAGCCCCGACAGCCCTCCCCGAGGGCAGGCAGGAGCTCAGCTGCTCGGGGGCTGCATCTTTCCTTGACCCTGGCGTGCGCCCAGCCTGCAACCAACTGCAATGGCCGCACGCCACGGGTATCCGCGGCACGAGCAAGTGGAAGTCAGGCTGTGACCCAACGTACAGCTAAACACCGCTCCACCGTCCTTCGGTGGTCTGGGAGATGGGTGAGGAGGCAAGATGCACCCTACCTAGAAAAGCATGAAGCAAAGCACTGCAGAAAGCGGAATAAAGGCAATAATCGTGATACGGTGCGTCGCCTTGTTGACCTGCGGCAATTTTTCTTTCTGTCAGGGAGCAGGCGAGGCGCTGCCCACCTATGGAGGGTGGTCTTCAGCTGGGCCTACAGAGATTTCTGACTGCAAAGAACAGGAGGCAGGCTAGAGAAGGAGTATTAGAGTTCCAGCAAGTTTGTTGCTAGCTTTCCAAGCCTGGAGAGCAAACTGAAGTGTATTATTAGCTCTTTTCTATTTGCCTCAAAAGCTGATGAAGAAGAAGTTGGAAACCATACTATTCAACTGCCAAATAGCTAAAAAAATTCCAATAGCGCCTGACATATGAGCCAAGGAACCCACTGAAAATGTACATTTGCATCCAAACCATAATGCATTGAGCTATGATCTCATTCTGAGGTGGGCTTTTTTAATATTTTTTTTTCTTTGTTTTATTTGGTTTTGGTTCTTTGAGTAAGAAAGGAAGAAACAAAGATTAAGCCTTACACCGGCACGGTCTTACGGGGGAGAATAGGGGAAAGTCACTGTTAGTCCCCTCCCTGCAGTGCTTCTGCTGCACGTGAGGGATGGTTTTCTCCAGTTATTCCATGGGGACAGGGAGGTGACAACTCCACGCTGCCCCCCCAACATGAGCCGACGCGCCTCAGAGCCAAGACCTGGCCCCTCCACGTCCCCACGGAAAGCAGAGGACAAAGGCAGGAGCAGTGGTCCTCCCCGAGCCCCTTCCCTGGCTGGCGAGCCCTGCCCAGCAGTCAGGGCTACCCCAGCAGCTCGTGGGAAATGCCACTTCCCAAAGCAGGAGCCAATCACTTTCACAACATCCAAGCTAAATAAATGATTTCCAGACTCCCGATCAAACCTCTCTTTATTATTGGCATTCACGTTTCAGTTCAGAAATTATGAACGGGACAGCCCAGCTTTATCTCAAAAGCATCTGGTATTTGGGAAGGAGAAACAGCCTGCTTTTTTAAAAAAAAATAAGCTTTAACATAAAAATGCTTGCAAGACTGGCAATTCTTATTAAAAGCTAGCTTTTTTCACCGGGTAATTTTCCAGATTTCTCACAGCCCTGGAGCAGAGGAGAGAGTTTGGGAAACAAGGGAAACATAGGTGGGAAAAATATACAAAAAGAAAACATGTAAAAGAAAACACATTTAAATTTGTTTCCACATATGAGATCATATTTCTGGCACTTTGTAGAAGTCCTATGGAAGCTGTTATTTCCAATATAGGAATACTACAGTGACTAAATTGGTGTTAAATTTAAATCTATTCAGGAAGTAATAGTCAATCTGCATTCCATGTAAAGACTCTCACAGGCAAAATTATTTATACAAGGTAAAGTTGGCAAAAGGAAGTCCAATGAAAGAAAAGAAATTACATGTATTAACCCAACCCTTCCCGGCTCAATATACTTCTGTACTTCAGTAGTCCTTCCTCAGGAAAATAGAGTTTTAGCCAGCGTGAGAGTAACACATTTTGTTCAAGTGGAAGTGATGTTTCAGGAATCGCTATTTTAGATGCATTATGAAACAACGTGAGTCCATGTGATCTTTTAAAGTAAGTGTCACTACTTGCAGACAGCTTTTGACTAATGGTTTAATTCCACGTGAAGTGTAAAATGCATCCTGCAAACGTGCAGCTACGTAACTGGATAGATGTTTTCACAGATGTATATTTAATTTTACAACTTTTGAACCTTCTGTGCGTTTATTAATTCGTTTCTGCAACGTTTAGGTCCAAATTTTGCCACACATGCACAGCTCCAAGGAGGGCTGATTTTAATTATATTCGCGCAAGTTTTATGCCAGTGTAACTATTGACTTAAATCAAGCTTCTTAGACCATGATTTACATCAATATAACTTTGACTAGAATCAGACTCAGTTGAAGATGTGTGGAAATAACTTTGCCAGAATTTCCCTCTGGGTTCTTTTTACTACTGGTTGTACAGAGTAAATAATTATTTTGGGCCAACATGCGTCAAAACTTAAAATATTTTAAAAACGTGGGGAAAAGGAATACCTGCTTTTCAGAGGACTCTCTATAAGTTCACGCATGTTTTCCTGGCTTGATTTTGCTGTTTCTTTTTGGAGAAGTACATTTTGTCATGTGCATACTATCACAAGAGCAAAAAAAAGTTAAAAA
>VYZW01006725.1:140232-182453 GCA_013401315.1 Balaeniceps rex
TGCTAACAACAAGCAGCCCGGTCTATCAAAAGAGAATATCATACAACCAGGAACAGCTTTTGATTTGTTCTATTCCAATAACCTGAGAAAAGTTTATGGACATGCATTGCTGCCTAGACCTCAATTTTCACCAACCTGCGTACTGTTTTGAATTTATAGCTCCGCATCCCCCGCAGTAATGTAGGTAAAATTTACAGGCTGATTATCTGGTACTTCATAGGAAGAAAATTAGAGTTGATTTTATAACCGTACAACAGATATTTGGTCTTTGATACTTTGAGTAAGGACGCGCAGTTTGGCTGCTCCAATGAAAATGAAAAAAATAAAAAAAAAAAGGAAAAAAAAAATTATGAACTTTATGGAGAAAGAAGCTTTCAAAGTGCAATTTATATTCTTTAGAAATGTTCCCAGAGAGTAAATTAAATGTATACCCTTCTATGTAAACACTATTTGTGCAGCAGTCATGTTATAAGTTTAATAAAAAATGATGTATCACCCCTGTTTGTAAGATTTATAATTCATATGGTAGCAGTGAATCTGGAAGCCTGGCCACAATGCATTTTCTATACTTAACTCTGTTATCTACGGTACAAGGATGCTTACAACATTGGCAAAAAGGGGGCAAAAATAGTTCGGTATCTTTACTTGACTTTTTTTTTTTTTTTTTTTTTTTTAAGGAGACATTATTAAAATTGAAAGCTTGTATCTCAAAAGGCCAGAGTTACCCATGGGGTTAACGTTCTTAGCAAGACATGTTTAGGCAAATCTATCCACTGTACTTTTATTAGCAGGTAATGAAAAGGTGTAAGTTAAAGTGTGAAAGGACTCTGTGTTTTTTGAAAACAGTACTTCAGCAAATAGCTTTATCTGGCAGAGCCTCTTTGTATTGTAATTACATATAATACAAATCTTCACAATAATTCAGAGAGAGAAAATGCTAATGTGCAGGTTGTGGCAGAAACTAAACCAAAGCAATGAGATTTGCAGCTACAGCTGATTCCCCATCTCACACTGTGATTTTTAACAATTTATTTCCCTGCTTGCATGAGAAGCCTTATGTCCCCACTCCCGCTGAACTGCAGCTACAAAAGTTACTTATCCCAAGCCTCTTTTTTCTGGTGTGCTCCTTTTCCCCTTCCAGTACAAAGAGATAAACCCCCCCAAACTGTTGATTAAAGTAGATGGGAGTTGGTAGGACAAACTATGACGAGTTTCCAGCAGCTAAGCAGGATTTCTATTAGGAAATCGCTCCTAACATCCTTTCCAGATTTCTGCCCATCACTGCTCCGGTTTTGAAAACATGCAAAATTTATCTGACTTACCACAACAGCTTGAAGGACCAGCTTGGATAAATATGTATTTTTGTGATCTCTATTGGTTTTGCACATATGGTATCATCTACCTGATTGATTGTAAGGGCTCCATTGACTAAAAACTGAAGGGATTTTGGTGTCGACATTCATTCTGAAAATACATATTCATCGCGGGGCATGCCACAATCCCCTAAACGTGAAGTCACTGCCATGCACGGTGTCGGTGTCTCTCGCGTAATGAATCACCGGCTGACGGACCCCGTTGGAGTCCCTGACACTTCACCCTCCTGCTCGCAGCCGTGTCCCCGACTCCAACGAAAGGGCAAGGGGCCGGCTGCCCTCCCCACCGGCCACCTCCTCCAAATGGCAGCTTTTGGATCACAGCCTTTCTTTCTTTTTTTTTTTTTTTTTTTTTTTTTTGATAATTATTTTAATTTTAACAAGGCCAAATTAATTGTTTGCAAAATGAAGAAAAGGATCCTGCAGCAATCTTATCCCTCTGATAACTCCTCACAATTTGCCATGGAGTTCCCCCTAGCACCGGCCACGGAGCGGGGTCTGTATTTCTTCTTTTAAGAGTATTTCTTCTTCTAAGAGTATTTCTTACTCCTTCCCTTCCCACCGCCACACACAACCTGGGAGACACGGTAAAACAAATAACCGCCTTCGTGGGGAAACGTGTTGTTTCTTTCCCCCTCTCTTTTACATCCTTATATCTGACCCTAATCTAGATCCCACAGTCAGTGACAGAAATATTGACATCAGCCGGAGAAAGATCAGGTTTCTTTACACAGGGGACGAGTCCTGTAAACTCTGCTGTGTTGACAGAACCAGGTCCCGTGCTGGTGGGTCCTTCTGGTGGCCTGGAGAAGGTTTAAACACCGCTCCTGCTCCGCTGCAGCCCAAGGGAGCCTTCTCATTAACTTTAACACCAGCATCGTTACGCCTTAAAAATAAAAAGGGACGGATCCTGCTGCAGGAGGAGCACTACCTGACTCTTTAGGTAGCCTTACGGCCCACAGCAAGACATTTCTGTTGCGTAGAGTACCAAGAATACCACAATCTGGCCTAAAATTAATTAAAAAAGAAGCTGAAAGTCAGATTTAAAAAAAAAAAAAAGATTGCTCCTCTGTATTTTTCCAGTCAAGCCATAAACTCCCGATAAACAGAGGCCGCAGTGGAAATGCTGACACAAACCTCTGCTTGGCACCGGGAGCAGGGACGACTGCCCGTTACCTGCTCTGGTGAGAGAATTCATAGGTTCATGATGAAGTAGGGGTACTTAGGATTTCTACAGCATTTTCCTTTCTATTATAAACACTCGCTCAAAACCCAGCCCTCCAATTTTTGGTCACAGCTTTATCTCAGAAAAGGCTGAATAGGTACTTAAAATATTTTTCAAGAGAAAGAAAGAGGAGAGAGAGAGAGAAACCCCTGCCCATTCTTCTGATATTTAAGTAGGCAGCCCTTGAAAGATCACGGAGAAAAGTCTGTATTTTCTCAGGTTTAACTAAATAATTTATGCATACTTTCACTTTGGCATGATGAAGCAATTTTAGCCTTTAAAACCCACAACTACTCAGGAGGGAAAAGGTCTGGTTCCTGCAACTTAAATTATTTAAACATCCAGGTGGAAATGCTTTCAGCGCTGCTCCTTTCTGAGACAAAGGAGGAAGACTCCGAAACTCTGAGACACTGAGAAGAAAAGGAGTGATAAAACCTTGGATGCATTCAATATTGAGGGGAAATCCAGCATCGTTCACTGGAAAAAGATGACCAGAGAGATGCTTAGAGTCCGTAAATCTGCTAGGTAAAAATGCTCAGGAAAAAAAAAAAATGATTAGCCTAGAGCTACAACAAACATGCTTTCCAAAAGAGCACGGCAAAAATATCCCTCTACCCTCTAACCCAAGTCAGAAATGGTTTGTGTATGCTTAAGGGTTAGGCAGATGTTAGGGGTCACTGAAGAAGCTGTGTGAAAAACTGCACCACCAGCGCCGGCTTCTGAATTTACAGAAATGAGTACGTCGTCTAACTCATAGCCGAGCTGCTTCATGCTGTTGAGAAATGAAAAAGTACCCGGGCTACTTCACTCTTTCCCGCATTAGATGGTAGATGTGAAACTCTTGAGATACGTGCAAAAATTTATCACCTTGAAAGACAGGTGAGAACGGCCCTCTGAGTCAGTGTCTGATCAACCTCACGCCGGGTTTCGGTGCATTGCCGGTGCATCGGCAAAGACACGCTTGCAAAGCGCGTGGGATGCAGCCAGAGCCCGGCTCGGCTGATGTCCTGCGGAAGGGCGCAATGCCCGACGGGAGCGGGTGGTTATGGGAAGAAATGCTTTAAAAAAAAAAAAAAAAAAAAAAAAAACACCATCAGAAAGAAAGTGCCAACAGCATAGGTATTACTAGAACTAGATAACTGGTAGCGATTTCATGTAGTATTAAGCTCCGTTAATCAAGATGTCGCCCAGTAAATACCATTACTGAAATGAACATTTGGCTTCGTCCCAAGGACAGACATGCCTCAAACTGCTCTCCCTTTTGGTATGTATTGAGCAGAAAGTATTAGAGGGAGAGTTAGCAGTGACCCATATATCTAAACCACCAGCATTTTCTGTTAGGGGAAAAAAATATCCGATTGTCCTTTCTAACCAGCTTTAAAGCCTCCATTGTTCCGCATGAGCCTTCAAAACATGGCAGGGACCGTGTGTCCCAGGGCTGGAGAGATGCCTTCTGCATGCCCGTGGTGTTCTCCTTGGGTTTTGCAGGGATAGGGACTCCTAAATGCCCGGGAGCTTTTCATCGCTCACATTCCTCAAGAGAACGGCAGTAATACACCAAATTAATAACGGCGCGCATCCCTCCTACGGCCAAGCTCGTCCCGGCGCCAGCGCTCACATCTGCAGCTCAGTCGTGCGCTTGCGTCGGGAGCAAACGGGAGGTGCCGCGGGGAGGAGGAGGAGGAGGAAGAGGGGAGGTCGGCCCCAGCCGTGGCCCTACGTGGGATTT
This sequence comes from Balaeniceps rex, assembly GCA_013401315.1. NCBI lineage: Eukaryota > Metazoa > Chordata > Aves > Pelecaniformes > Balaenicipitidae > Balaeniceps > Balaeniceps rex. The sequence continues at coordinate 144,560 of VYZW01006725.1, forward strand.
TCCCCAGCACTCTTCACCTGCGATTTCCTACTCCTCCGCAAGACACCTGGCAGGGAAGCGAAAAATAAGCCCTGCTCCTCTGGCCACCCCTCCATTGAGCACAGGGTGCCCGTGGCCTATTTTCCCTTTTTTTTTTTCTTTTTTTTTTTTTTTCCCTACCAGGTGTCTCACTCAATATATCCTGTTCAATGCAAAAAAGGGCAAAACTCATGCCTTGCAGCACTAGAAATACTCCAGTTGGTGTTGAAACTGGTGCTCTTTCAGCACAGATTTTTGTTGCCGTGCACGTGAGAAACTACTGGCTGCCTGTGTGTGTGCGTGTGGAGTAACACCACCTCCAGAGTCTGCTTCCCACCAGACTTTGAGCTTAAAATGGCTCAAAGTTTCTCCTATCTACATGTGCCTCACGGTCAGCTGAAATGTTCTTATTAGGCTGGTCCCCAACCTTATCCTCGCAGCCAAAAGGAAACGCAGAGCTGGGCATAAGAGGCTGTTGAAACCACACGTCATGTTTGGGTTTGCTGTGTCATAATGATTTTATTCCGGTTGGGATAAGGCTTTCTGCAGCTGTTTTCCTATGGAGCTGATGGCAAAGGGCAAGGGCTAGGCTGATACCGAGCAAAAAGGAAGAACAGCAAGAGGAGGGACCTCCCGACAGAGAAAACATCTCGGTTAAAAATGCGTTATTTTTGTTGTTTTAAGTATGCAAACTTCAGAGGCATTGCCCGTGGTTAAGAGGTAAAATAAAGGATGTGGAATGAGGCTTCAGACCTCAAGCCTTCAAGTGTTTTCCCTTTCTTTCGACCTTCTGTATTTTCCCTTTTTCAAACGTGGTATTAATAGCGGCACCCCAGTCACAGCCTCCCCGGCAGCGAAGCGTGGGTGCCCCAGGGTTCTCCAGCACCTCTCTACTAACAGGGGAAAGAAACCCTCCTTTCTCACGCCGACTCCCTCACCGGCAGGGCTCCTACCTGGCCAGGCAGGGTGGCCTCATCCTCTAATTAAGGTGCCAAAATATACGCCAGTTATCCCCGAGGATGCGCTCCCTCCTGCAGCAGGTACCTGCCCGAAACCCTCAGCCCATTGCTTTGAGATATGAACATCCTTTGGCTGTCGCTGAGCGGGTTCAGTTTTCAGCTGGTGCCTACCTCGAGGTGAAAAGATAACATGAATTTTTAGCAAAAAAGAACCTACTTGAAATTTAAAGTTATTCACTCTTTTAAGGAAATAAGAAGTAAGGCCTGTGTCGGGATCATATTGCATGGGAGAAAGTTAAACTTTCAAGGTTAATACTGTTTCTGAACAAAGTATAAATCAGGTTTTTTGGAGGCCTTTTTTGCTGACTTCCACCTTACACCCACACATTTCGTTGGGGACTGGAGACCTTGCGTTTGCAAACCTGCGCAATTTGGGGCGCTAGGATAACCATTATATCAACACCAGGCACGAAGCAAGCTTGGGGACTGTGTGTGAAACTCCTCGAAAGACAACCCAAAAAAATAAAGAGGCACCCAGCTCCCCGAGGAAACAGCAGGAACCCGAGGTGAGAGGCCTTTTCTTCTGTTCCCAGGCTGCTAAACCATCTAGTTCTCCTCCTTCATTACCCTGAGCTAAGCTTTGCAAGCTTACAGTAAACCTGGGAGACCTCAGGTTTTGTACAGAGGAATTTCGCATTAAGGATTTGCTTCCCCCCCCTTCAGCCCATTCCCCTGAATCTTCAAACCGAACACCTGATATAAAACTGAAATCCTAATCTAGCCTGAAGTGCATTAACAGGAGCTTTGATTTTAAAAAAAAAAAAAAAAAAAAAAAAGAGAATTAGCTCCATAATCCTACTAGTTATACTTCTAACAATATTATTTTAAGACAATTAATTCATATTTAAAAATAATGAAATTACTAGCACAAGACACTAAACTTCTTTTAGTATATTAAATTGGGCAGATTGCTTCTCTCCTTCTAATTATGAATGTAGCAGTTACAAAAGAAACTGTCATTTTGATAGAGTAAAAGACAATCTGTCTGCCAAAAGTGTCCAACCATAATTCTAAAAAAAAAAAAAAAAAGTCATCTGCATCAAGAACATGCTACTTTGTTTGATGTACTGTCTTATTGGAAACCTAATTTGCTTTCAACCTCTGAGACAACACATAACATAAGTTTGTGTGACTAATTTTCTTGGAAATATGAGTAATTAGAATGAGGGACCATTTCCTTCGCAGGAACGGATAGTTTTCAAAATTCAAAATAAACGCTGTAAGTTGCTTTCTTTTCCCTTTCAGCCGTGTATTACAAAAGGGAGAGGGATGGCTTTGTACGGCGTAACGTAAGCTCACATGTAAATTGTGAACTACTGCAAAGTACGGAGAGGTTTATTACCTGAGGTGAGCACTCCCAGAGCTCCTGGAGTATAAAAGCATTAGCCGTATGTTCTAACCGAGTCATAAAAATCAATAAACAGGAACCCCCCACCTGTGCTATGGCCCCAGTGTTAAGTTTTATACATGTAGTAATAGTGCATATCAATTTTCACCACCCTTCCTACGCTAGCTATTACAAGGCGTACAACCACCGGAGGGACTGCGAGAGCAGCGCCATTCATCCCACGGAGTTGTCCAGATGCCAGCTCCATTGCATCATTGTCAATTTTATTCTATCTACAACTGGACAAGGCTGCAGCCCCAGCTCCTATCCACCCACTCAACCCCGCAACAATTGCAAACTCTGTTCGACTGGTTAAAGAGTTTACAAGCCAGCTGAAAGAAAACAGAACAGTTGCATATTAATGCACCCAACCCCTGAAAGATCACATAATGGAGCCGGAGAAACGTGTAACTGCAACCAATATGGGATCTTGTCCAGCTGCCGCTGCCTGTGGATCAGTGACCGGGTTTTTAAATAAATTAATGATAAGCATCAATACGCAGCTGTGCCAGGTTTCGACTGCAACTGGTTGTGTTGCTATAGGCTCCCTAATCGCTCAGAGGTATGGAAAGTGTGGGTCAACGCGAAGCTAGCGGATGCTAAAATCAAGCAACGCTACAGATGCGGTAGCTCTGCCAGGTGGCAAAAATAACTACTAAATCACACTTATCTTATAATTAAAAAGAATGCCCCTGATAAGGCAGGGAAGAGCATGAGCATAAACCTTTGCCACGTATTTTCCGCTATTCATTAATCTATGGAAATAAGGGTGGCAGGTTTATTTAAGTACCAAGCAGACCAGGAAAGTTAGTTGCTTTTCATTTTCAAATCAGGACCAAAAAAAAAAAAAAAAACCACCCACAAAACCCAACTTTGAAGAATATTTCATTCTACAGGCATCCTTTCCTTAAAAGTGTCAGGCTTTCTAATTACAGCCCAAAGATGACCACTGCAGACTTTAGCAAGTAATGAGAAGCATTTGAGTATGAAGGCTTTGATTCTCAAATAAGCATGACCCAAGTGTAGTCTCCCTTTATGAAAAAAAGCTGCGGTAGCTTCAGTTTTAATAGACAAGAGGGAAAAAAAAACCCACCCAAACCACACCAGCACTTGACGATGACCCTTTCTCCCCTCCCCAACAAAAAGACAAGGAGTTTTATCTGCCTGAGGTTGCCTCTGATAGTGCTCGTGGTCCGGAAGTACCACTCATGGGCACTTAAAGCAGCATCACTCAGAAGCATAAAAATAGAATAAAGTTGTACAGCAAATGAGAAATTATGATATAACTCAAGTGTTGTGACACGAAACAAGCAAAACAAACGCTCCAAACATTCCCTGGAACTGATAAAAATCTATCTGGAATTAGTAGTGCCATCAAGGTGTTGCTTAAGATGAAGTAGTGCCTTTAAAAAGCTATCTACGGTAGCAGTCGCGACAGCTTTGCAGTGAAGCTAACCATTTTAGGCAATGGGAAGAAAGTAAGACCATTGTAGTTGTGAACAGCTGGCATACAATAGATAATTTAAGGGAAAGTGACCCTCATGTATAATTTTTAACTGAAGAACTGTCAAGCCCCATTAGTTCCAATAGGGCCTGGTAGTACCGAGGTAAGTTTATAGGGGCATTGTATGAGAAGAGTTTCCAACAGAGCAGCGAAAAAAAAAAAACAAAAAAAACACATTTTATGGGAACTTTTGTGGATTCGGAATTAATTCCATTTTTTTTAAATCTTAGCTGCTGTTTGAGACAACAGCATGTCTGCTTTTCTTTTTAGAAGAGAACCCAAAAAATGGCAAAAATGTCTTTTGGAGCCACGTTCGGAGCCGCATGTGCCGATAATGTTGAGGAATTCTGAAAGACACCCGTTAAATGTGGAAACCATGCTGCTAAATCTACGTCACCACCTCAGCTAGTGAATAAAAAGCCAAGTAAAAGAGCAAGGGAAGAAATCAGGACTCCTTAAATGAGTGCAAATAATGAAGGGTAGAACCTGGGTAGAACATAAAAAGCGAGCGACTTAGGTAAAATAAAGCGCCGGCACTGTTTCTGCAGACATATTTTAGAGGCCAGTCCAACATTATAAACAATTGCTATAAAACCTGAAAGGTCCAGGTGTCGCTAAGTCATGTTTACTTTATGGCTTTCACTTTGCTATTTGGCAGTACTTCTAAGACCATGCTGAATGATGTTGCCCTCAACTTAAAGTGCTATAACTTTCTTGCCCAGACTTAAAAGAGATACTGTAAAATTATTTAGCAACTTCTTGTGCCATAAACAATACTGGGATGTAAACCCAGAGTCCTTTCCTGTGTGTCAGTCAGCCCCCCATTAAATGCTGCGTTTTGATGGTGGATGCGTGGTGGGTCTTGGGTACGTACATGGGAACGGGGTGAAGAGGGGGAAGACCAAACATGTGCCTCTCCCCCTCCAAAGGCCTCAAATTGCTGGCAACCTTGTGCCTCCTGGACACTTTAGGGGACAGCGGCAATGAGGACAAAAGCAGCTAATACGGGCAAAGGTTTGGGCTTGCCTCGTCTTCTTGTGGAGTTGTCCTCCCTTGGGGAAAGCAGCACGGAAAGAAGGTGCTGGGGTTTGGGGCCAGTTATCTCCCTGCACCGCTGGGGCCCCACCATGCTTTCCACTGGGGCCAAGGGAGAGTGGGTGGGCGGGTGACACAAAACCACGGGACGCTCACAGCTGAGGTCAATATTGGGTTTAAAGTAAATGAGAATAGCTGATTCTGGCCTTAACAAGTTGACTTAAGACCTATATATTTAAAAAAAAAAAAAAATTACAGATTGTCATTTAAAGAAATGACGAGAGAACCATCCTTTTAAATCCAAGTCAAATAATATGACAATAAAGCCAGGAGTTATAGGTACTGTAGATTGTCCTTTACTAGACACTATATTACATGTAGTCATTAGGCCAGCTATAAAAAGGAGGTTTAAATACTAATGTATTTTTTAATTTGTTTTATACCCTAAACAAGCAATCAATGTACATTAATAAACATAATTGTTTTTTTGGCATTTGTCCATTCATTTGGTCTACCTTGTCAGCTCCGGCAAACACATCAGCAAAATCCAGTAACCACAATACACGAGAAGGAAACACCAGTGAGGCCATCTCAAATATGCATAATGTATTGAATTACTCTGCTGCTCCGCTATTGACAGCCTGAAACCTCCAAAGTTTGCCATAACGTCCTTCTGTCTGTCTTAAACAATGACTTTGGACAGGTTTTTGTCCACAAATACTGCTTTCAAGTGCTGGTGCAAAGAACCTTTAACGAGGTGGTAAATATGTTTACCTTTGATAAGGTGAGCTGCCTGATAAGATAAGGTGGATGGCCACTTTTCAAAAGCAAACATGTACAGAGCTCGGGGCTCTCACCCAGGAGCTGTGCTGGATTTGATCAGCGTAGGGCAATGTCTACGCGCTCCGGAATAGCTTCCTGAAATCAATTTGTTCCTTTTCAGTTTTAATTATAAAATACCACTCGCTAGAGAGAGATTTATTCACTCAAGAGGGTGCAACGTTGGAGATGGATGTGTAAAAGGTGCTCATCTCTGTATTCTCAGCAATTAGGGTGCAGCTCTCGGTTTAACTAGCACACCGCGGGTATCTACCTCCTGGTGTGCCACCTCCAAGCAATCCCCATCCAAGGGACCTCCTGTAAATGGAAAAGATCAGGAAATATCTCGGAGGAGGAGACTCTCCATGGTCTGGTACCATTATCCTGAGTGCTAGTGACCGGAGAAATACATACCAAGAAAAAGCTTCATGGGGGGCAAAATCTGTCTTGCAACCCTGTAATGCCTCCTGACATCTGTACCAGGTCCTCTCTGTAGGTGACCCTACCAAAACAATTCTGGCTGGTCCATCGGTTGGAGGCAAGAAGACAGGAGGTAACGTGGGTAGCATCTGCGCCGCAGAAATTTCTTAAAGTGTCATTTGTCGGAGGAAAGGAAAACAAGATTGTTGCAAGAAGAGCAGTAGCTGAAAAGTCCAAAATGGTAGCTCCACTAAAGGCTTTAACGCGCTAGAAAATTTATGAAAACAAGAATAAAAGGTAACTTATTCAGTGTCAGCCTTACATATTTATAGTTTAAAAATTAGTCAAAGTTTATGTCCCGAGGTTGCACCTACAGGAAGCCAGATGTGTGCCTTCTGCATGTGACCTAAGACAGGCCTGAAGCAACAACTAGATAATTTCTCGCTCATACTCCACACCGTCGATCGCGGCGGCTTTCTGAGGTGAGAGAATCTGACAGCACTAACTCTCCAGGGCAGAACTTTCCAGTCAAGTGGATCAACGGACTGAAAATCTCTTATGAATAGTCATTAGGCCTTCATTACAAACCCCTCACAACCCAGTTCTCTTTTCGCAACCAAATGCCTTTTGTCATCTTCACAAGGTGCATCATTTAATTACCAATTGATTTCTTTATATATGACAACATGTCAGATAGCAAAATACAGTGTATCTCCCTTAGGGGGAGAAGTCTGTTAACTATCAGCATGCCAGATTACTGAATTTAGCTGGAAGACAGCTATTCCCTCTACTGCGCCTTTATTTCAACTCGCTTTCCAGTTTTCCAGAGGAGCAACGCGGAGAAGAGGCAAAGGCAAGGAGCATTGCAAAGAGGATTTTTTTTTTTTTTTTTTTCTCTTCCCCCCCCGTTCTGTCAAAAAATTAAAGCTGGCTTCCAACATTTCTCACTCTCTTTTTAAGCGCACGCACCCCGTGCACGCACATATGTACGTTGGCATCCACGGCTATATGCACACAGAGAGCCGGGCTAAAACACGTCAAACAATTGTTCTCATTATACCAGGAATTTACCCAGCTTCTGACTTCGCTAGCACGCTGAATCTTCCCCTTCACAACTGCAGCCTGATAATCAAGCCAGTACTGTATTAATAAGCTGAATAATAAGGGAATTTCAGAAATGTACAGGACTATTATACCGTAACAATAAAACCTCAAACTGAGTAAACCAGAGCAGTGCTGAAGGTAGGCGTCGGAAAATAATGAAACCAGTGTTGCAGTAATGCACTCCATTGTATGGCAGTGTAAATGCCTGCTTCTTTCATACACAGAAGCTACATTACACGAGTCCGAAATGTTCTCAGAGCATCACTGTGCCTGGTTGTGATAGAACCTGGCACCAGCAAGCACTGAAAGCTGACATTATACTGTAGGATGTGCTGCAGGTGTGCAGGCCTGCGAACGTGCTCTAATTACATATTTTCCTGCAGAGCAACAATTAAGGTCGCCAAAATAATTGCCAGTTTCTTAATCCCTCTCTAACAAGACTGACATAAGGAAGGGTTTATTTTTCTCGGGTTATTTTGAAAGCGTTCCTCAAGATTTTGGTTTTTCTAGCGCGCCGCATAAAACTAATTCTTACGTTCAAATGTGTGATTATACCCATTGTTGCTGCTGGGATGGGTTTTCTTTAAGCCCAAACCTTTTCTGAATTCTAGTACAACTCAAATAATGAAGAAATGCTGCTTGTATAACCTGGCATGCCGTTTCAACATTTCCCCTGCAACGAAGGTACCTATTTTCCCTTTCTGTGTGCATTCGCACCGGTGCGGTTTTGGGGCTCTTTTCTGGGACTACAAGCTCCAGGCCGGTACCTGGACCCCTGCACGGCGGCATTAGGGCTGTGCTACTCCAGTCGAGCAGCTAGAGAACTACAGGGTCCTGCCTGTGCCCAGGGTTCAATAAAGAATCACCTTTATTTTCATTACAACTGGCCTTATCTACTGTGGGAGACATTACAGAGACTTCTTTCTCAGTGGCTTAAAGCACTCGACTTCAAACAGTTGAAACAATTGTAGTACATGAGACAGAAAGGAGATGTCTAGCACATCCATTGGCAAAGCTGATGCATTTAACAGCAACCATTATGTATTGTAGTTATATATAGCCCTCTCGCAGACCTTGGGAACAGTGGCCAATGTGAGTCAAACTCAGAGCTGGCATCAATGGCCAAAAGTCAATTGATTTTCATCGGGAAGCACCAGATGATACGAGCCAGGAACCCTCCATCCCTCCCCTCCAACTCTTACAGAAAAGAAAATCTGTCGGAGAAAACCATGGTCTCAGCCTCCACACAGAGACCTTCTCATCTTTTAACGCCTTTGAGTTTTAGGTTTGGCTCAAGCCTTGGCTGAAGAGGTTGCTTGGGACACCTAACCTGGAAGCCATTGAGGTGACTTCTGTGGGATCTGGGTCAGACCCATTCAGTGTTTCTGAAGAAAGGCTCTGAAAGGTGTTTTATATAAGAACACAAGGACATTTGTGTTCAGTCACGTTAAGACAAACCTCCGCTTCTCGGTTAAGCCAAAGGTTAATAGTCTGTTCTTGATTACATTCTTAAGTAGTTGAACTCCCTTCTAACTTTCCGACAGAGCCTGCTGTCACTGCCCTACCTATGCGCAGATCCTACTGATGTCAGAACGAGTATTGCTTATGTCAAGATTAAATTTATCCGAGCAACACCAAAGATCAAACAAAAAATGCCACACAGCACCAGTCAAAGGATGTCCAGCGGTATGCCAGATAGATTGGCTTGACGTGCAAAATCATATTCAAACATCTAAGAATATTAGCATTAATGAAGCAGGCAAGACACCCTTTGATAGTTGTTGGCAATCTGAAAACTTTGCTCTGAGGATATTAAAAGTAAACTGTTATCGTCCGATTGCCAGTTTTAATCCCACTGATATAAACTGCCACAACCTGTCAGCATTAAATATATAACAAGGGGGTATGAATATAAACTTCTGCTTGGGAGCGTAGGTAGATGTCCACCTTTGCAAAGTGCATTACATGTACGCAGACTTCAGAAACGCTACTAATATCACAGACTCCTACTAAGTTACTAGTTTTACTGCTAACTCCACTACTCACTTTCTAAATTTGTCCCTCTTTCCTACACTTCTCTTGCAGTCTTCCTTCAACACAGATGAGCTAATCAGTTGCTTAGACACCCATCCTCATAAAGCTGTTCACATCTTTCTGCGCTTCACCTGCAAAAGCCACAACAGCGATACTGTGATACATGAAAAATGTATTTTACCTCATTGTACTTCTTACTTTGGAACGGTCATTGATTTACCCTGCCAGTGAGGAAACAAAAGAAATTTAAAAACTTTAATGGATATTAAATTATTTGCAAATGAATCGTTTGCTCTTCTATAAAGGGACAAATGTATTTTGTTCGCTTGAAACCTACTTGGAAAGGCTGCATGGGAACGATAAAACCCATAAGGCTCACGGTCATCTACAACCAGCTTAAAATTTTCAAACCTGATGATTCCATTAAGAGTGTATGAAAACACATGGTGTGGTTCTCCAAGGACTGGACGCCACATAACCCACGTAACTTGTAGGCACTGAATCTTCAGCCTCCAGCATCTTCGCCGCACCAGGAGATGCTGATGTAGGCACCTGCCTAGGGATCCAGGTTGGAAAATACTGGCCTTAATGGGTACGTAGCCTACACGGACTGGCCTCACTGGGAAAACTCACAGCAGAAGGCAGATCTGAGCCAAACCATGTCCCTAGAAGGGGGCCAAGTCTCATTGGTTTCACTCACGCGAGCCGTTGCAGTGATTTCAGCAAGGAAGACATGGCCCTGTTTACATGAAAATGCTTTGAAGGGAAATATTTTAGGTTTTGATCAAAACCTCATTTACATTCTTACAAAGAAACTGCGAAGAGTTATAAATGAGCTGTAGAGTATATTATAACGCACATTTTAAAAGTAACACATGCTCAGAGATGGATAACATTAAAATAAAAGTAGGTGTAATATCCAAGACGAACATTTCTGTTGAGCAGAGATCACGCGAGAAAGCATTCCGCAGGCATAACTTTGCAGATAATCAAAGCCAAGTATTAATACATTTTTATCAGTCCACCTTCTAAACAATATTTCAGTAGATTTCCTTTCACACAGTGATATTTGTAATAAATGTTCTGCCTTTGTTTTAAAGTCAGTCCGTAGAAAGATGACATCAGCTTAGCAAACAATAAAGTGCCTGTAATATTGTCTCCAGAGGGCTGTTACATTTACTTTGTAGCAGTAAAATTCAATTTTCAAAAAACACTACATGAATGATGTTAGGTTATTAACCCTATCACCACCGTAAAACATCATCATTGTGTGGAGAATGTAGGTCACTATCTAGGAGCTATAAGTTGCTTTTTGTTAAATAATCCATTTAAGCTGCTTTTCTTTCCTATAGCCTGGGTTGTGTCCCTTCCCTTTATTAAAAAAAAAAAAAAATACACAGTCCGATTTTTAATCGCAAGGCTCCGAGCGAGCATCCTTGTTACACATCTCATTTTAAGGTGTTCTTCCTTTGTTACTTTCAGATTTGGCCGCACACTTTTGAAGAGCGACTCTCTGTGAATTCTTGTTATTCAGAGCTGCTCTTAAAGAGAAAAAAAAAAAAAAAAAAAAAAAAANAAAGAAGTGTATCATATCAGCCTACGCCTGTGGTGACTCTCACAAGTTTCAGTTCAAGGAAAGAGAAGAAAATCGGCAGCTACAAATTCTGACTCATTTTGAAATTTCAGCGCCACTGAATAGCGACCGTCCTCATTTGGGGACCGACTCCGCAGCCCCTGCCCATGTTCGGAGCTCCCGGCTGAACCTGCTTTCCCTAAGCAAGCTCCGCCGAGCCAGGGGAAAGAAAGATCGGCGAGCAAACCGTCCGCAAGCCAACCCATCACATGGCTCCCTATAAAAGAGGATTTGCATACCTGACGCAGCTATGGAAATATTCCCTGCCCGGGAAGGAGCGAAAAAGAAGTACCAATGGCAACCCGCTATCAGGATGCAAGGGGTTAACTAGTTAAACTTCTACAACCCCCCACAGTAACTTTCCAAAAGCTGACAATAAGTAAAAGAAGTGCTGGTTATCCATTTTTTAAAGGGATGGGATTGGTTTTAGAAGAAAGGGAAAGAGGATCAAACACCTCAGAGCAACAAAAGGTTGTGTCAGAGGGCCCTCAATCACAAACCTCCTTCAACAAGAGATATTCCAACCTTCCAGAGCAGTTACCCGGGCAGCACGGCTAAAAAGTTCCCTGACATGAAAAGAACAAAAACAGAAGGGACAGAGGTAGTTATTGTTATGCACACTCCTCTCTTTTTTTTTTTTTTTTTTTTTTTTTTTTTTTTTCTTTCTGGGGCTTTTTTTCTCCCCCACAAAACTTTTTGCATAAGCTGTTAGGGGGAAAAGTAATAGCGCTGCTTATTGAAAAGAAATCCCCGCTCTTTGCATCGCCTACCTCCTAGGTTGTGAGGTACGGCCCAGCAGATTCTCAGCCAGGAACACCTGATGAATGGGAAGGTCAGCTCCATGAATGCTTCAAAAGAGGCATCCGAAATTAATAAACGTAATTAGAAGAGTGTAAATGTATCCTGGTTTTCATCGCCCCCTGAACACGTATTTGAATTTTTTTTTTTTTTTTTGTTCCAGACAAGTGAAGTTGTGTGCGCACAAAGAATGTAAATTATTTGCGTTTGCGGTGTCAGGTCTTGGAGGTATCTTAACAGCATGTAAGAATTTTCCACTTAAACGTAAATTATTAACAAGTCAGAGTTTTCATTTGTTTTATCTCCTGATGTGCAATCTAAATAAATAAATGGCACATTTTACAGCATTCACCACCCACTCCTCTGCTCTTACAGAAACATATTTTATACACGCTACCTCTGCTTAAACAGGGTGGTGGATCATTCGCTCTTTCATCATTTATCTTTGTCTCGGTGCTTCTGAGGGGTTGGGTGGTTTTTTTTTTTTGTTTTTTTTTTTTTTCTCAAACAAATTTACCTCTAGTACTTCATCAAGTTTTCCTGTGTAATATCGCTAAGTAAACAACACAGTGGTTTATTCATAAAATATTCATACTTCAAAATGTTCCTTCCCAACCACCCCTCCTGGGTTTACCTATGTTTACAAATATGTAAGCCTTGTTAATATGCCTTGTCTGGGGAATGGTGAGTAGTGACCCTCCTTGAGGCAGAGCTCTCGCTCAAGAAGTGTATTATTTCAGCTGGGAGAACAGCAAAGCTCCGGGATGAGACTGATTGATTAAGACCAGATGGATGGCCACACATAGGTGTGACAAAAATAGAAACACATTGCAAACATTCCTGGCATTGTCCTCCTGTGGTCCGGGAGGTGGATGGACCCGGTGGTACCTTATCTACCTCCTGATGGGCTCCAGAATTGAAGAATGTTAATGAAAGCTAACTCTCCTTCGCCTGCCTTACAGTGACACTCATTACAATGAATCAAGCTTAAAATTGCATCTCGAAAATAAAGTCTGGGTTCCCCCCCCGATCGAAAAATGACAGCTGGCATGCCACTGGAAAGCATTCGCACGCGTTTCCATGAAATTAATTCAAAGTAAAGAGCTCAGAAAGAAAGAAAGAACAGGAGAGAGAAAGAAAACAAACAGAGCGTACCCACATCCTCTCCTTAAAATTAAACTTTCAGAAACCACATGAAGGAATAAGTGCAAAATGAATGACCTCTGGTTTGGAGAAGAATGTTTCATTGAAACCCTCTCAGCTTTTATGTTTATTGGCCATAAACTGACCAACCCTCTCCCTAATGCTGTGGTTGTTCTTCACAGAAAAGCCAAGCCAATGGCATGAATCCCGCTTACCTTACTGAAGTGAGCGGTCCCAAGAAAAAAGGGGGGGGTGATGAGCAGGATTTGGCCCACTGTGGCCTTGCGCTCCTCCCCAGAGATGCTGTCCCTTCCTGGCCATACCCTGGCCATACCGTGCCTCAACGCTCCTTCCCTTTACCTTCCATCGCAGCACACGATGCATTTCTCACGCTAAGGACAATGCCGTTAACTGAACCTTCCCGTTCACGCTAAGAGAGCCAGGAGGAATCCCAGCTGGGTAAAAGAGGTGGGAAGGAGCACAAGACCAGGCTCCTGGGGCCACCTCATTTTTGTCCCTCTACCTATCGCACACTACAAACCGGTCGTGTGGCAAGCTTCGGGGGTCAGCCCCGACCCCAAAACACGCTTCGAAATCACAGGAGGATCTCAAGCCTACTCTTTGCACGACCGTTTTCCCATCGCACGGCATGGCGCCTCGTGACAGCCGTGGCGGAAGACGGAAGAAACCAGACCCCCAGGTTTTCTCTCTCTCTCCCTAAAACTCCTGTTCGGCCCCAGCGTGAGCTTTTAGTTCCCGCTCCCCTCGCGTAGGCCTGAAACGATTACCTACTTGTTATAAATCTTCTCAGGTTTCACAGGCACACATTTGCCGGTAGGTTCCCGACCAGCATTTCTGGACGTTGGGCTCACAGAGACACATTCTCACACATGCAAAAGCGCTATGATGGATCAGGGGCTCCTCCATTCACCCCTCCACTTTAAGCAAAACCGTTCCTAATATACCTTTTCATACGTGAAGCATAATGAATGTACCTTTTCTTATGCATGTACAATACTGTACTTTCACCCACTGGCAAAGAAGTTCGCTAAATTACTAAGAGCGTTTAAAGAGGTGGCATTCATTGTAATATACAAAGGAATTTAAAGCACATTTACAAATGAATCGGCAGGCATGCCAACAGGAAAAACAAGTTGAAATGTAAAATTTAAAAAAAAAAAAAAAAAATTTAAATTGAGGATTGCTTGAAATTATTATTATGATATGAAAATGTTTATCCATTTTACGGGCTGAAAACTACTTAATTTCTCTTCATCTACAATTCAGGTGACCGTGGTTTTAAAGAAATATTCTTCTCCTTGGTTTCCTTCTCCCGTCCCCAACTGAGTAATAAAACATAGACTAATTTAAATAAGAATCATTATGCTCAGAAGGCCTCCTCTGGCTGGAAGACTTTTGTTCCACATGTCCCATAATCTCACTCCCACATGGCTGCCATAAGGTTGATGCTGAAATCAAACTCTACTATAGAATTTTCTTTTAGACACAGTAAAAATATGTATATCAGTTTGGGGAAAGAAGTCCTATAATTTAGGTAATGGGAGAAATATACTTGTGATAGAAACCTCTTGACTTTGCCGCTCCGTTCCCCGTATTTTTTCCCTCGTCCAGGTTGCTATTAGCATATGAAAAATGCTTTTAATTTTATCCATTTCTGGACATATCTGTCACACACACAAGCGAGATAGCAGCTAGGTTTCCAACTTATCTCTTCTTTACCACCTCAGCAGCAGGTTTAAAATAGATCATGCTCTTTTAGTTATTTGCAGCCAAGGTGCGTGTAACTGCCTTCCTGAACAAAACCTGATAAAGAAGGAGCGCGCCAAACCATCGGAGGCAGTTTGCTCCCATCTCAAGCACAAACGCTTCTATCGCAGCATCTCACAGCATTACTTTCACTCGAAAAGTAAGAGTCGGAGCAGCTCTCACCCATAACTACACGCATCGGTTTCAATAGAGCAAGGCTGGAAGTCATGGCCCTATTTTTAAGCACTTTCTATTTGTTGTTTATCTGTTTCCTTAAAACTCCCACTCCCACCCCTGCCCTACGGCCGGACAGCGCACACGAAGCACGGCAGCTCCCACGCGCCCTTTGCCGACACAAGGCGACTTTGTTTTATGCCCTGCGACGTCTTCCATCAAAACCGTATCCCCAAATTCTTCAGAGGCGCACGTGATGTAAGGCAATCTACGGCGGAGCCTGGAGAAAGCTCTCGGCAATATGCAATCTATTTTCACACATGCTATGGATCTTATGGCGTCAGTCATACGGTCGTCGCACACACAAAATTTTTAAAGCCCTTTTCTGCTACTTTTTAAGTAAATTAAAAACTCCCATTGCCTCCCAGGCAATTAGGCTGAGGCCCTAGGACTGGCTTAAAGCAGCAAGACACCGAGCATTTTCATTTAGTGGTATTTGGCATGAAAATATTTGTGGCTTGGTGAAATTTTGCACACACGCTCTCCGACTTTGCTTTTCGGGACGTGTTGGGGAAACGGCTATTTTTGCATGAATGTAAAAAACCCATGAAATTATGCTCTGTTTTAATGAAAGGGCGGTTTTGCTTGACAAAACATATGCCTTTTATTAACAGTATTAATAGAAATGGGCCTGCTTTCAAACTTGCAATGAAACGTGACAAAACCCAGGGCCGGATTCTCAGCTGAGCTTCAGGCGCATTTGCAACCCGCTGCAGCCCCGCCTGATGCCGTGCCCCCCCAAAACCCAACTCCTGGAAACAAAATTACCCCCTTGGGCACACCACTAAATACCTCCGAGGCTGGGAGCGACACAAGGAGCTCACTTTGCAGGACGCTTTCTCCAGCTGGGAAATTCGGGAGATCCTCTTTGCATCACGCAGCAGCCAAAATGGGCGTGTAAGATCTGTCTGTATTTTTTATTTATTTTTTTTTCTCCCCTCCTCAGATCAGCCCAAAGGAGCCATGGGGATGGTTTTTGCCAGTGGTGCCCACACATCCACGGTGGTTAATAATAGCCGCGCAAGCACCAACCCTCTGGCTGGCATCAGGAGGACCCGTGCGTGTGAAAGGCTGCAGGAGAAAGCCCTGGAAGAGAGTCCAAATCGGTTCAGAGAAGAACAGCCAGTCTTGCTAGGAGTTATAAGATGGGGAATAAAGGGCACCTTGCACTAATCAGGGGGATTAAGCTGATGAGCAAAGCACCTGAAACAACTTTTCCTTCCCACCTCGACTGGAAGAGGAAGAGGGCTCTCCTAAGTAAATAAACTAGCTCAGGCCTTTTCCATTTTGATGATTTCTCGCCATTTTACTAAATTGCCAGGCAGACAGAAGCCTTAACCCTGACAACACTCACGTGAAAACTCCCAGCTTGATTTTTTTTTGTTGTTGTTGTTTTTTTTTTAACTTGCCTGACTTCTTTATTAAATGCTCTCTGGCTCTAAATGAGTGGGTGTCAGAGGTGCGGTATTTCACAGATCTGTGGGTCACTGCCTGATTTTGCACTGCATCTCGATATTAAAAGTTCCTCTTATGATAGAGAGTGTGAAGAAAAATGAACAACTCGAGACAGTTTTCTAAGCCGATAGTCTCTGGGTATATTTATTTTATGATGATGGCAATGAAGTAGCCCCTTATATATTTTCTATTGTCTTCAGTAAAGACACGCTTTAATCATAAACTGACGTATGAAACCTGCCTATTGGCCTATTGATATTTCTTTTGCACTGAGCGAGAAGCCAATATCCTATTTTAAATATAACTTTAAAAAAAAATGACATTACCTAAGAAAATGCTAGCAGTATCCCTGATAAAATATACTGTGGTGGGGCTGAAAAGTGCATGCAAAGCAAGCTGCATTATTACAATGTTTAAATATTAATTATACCGCTGTGTAGTAAAGATGATCAACTGTGAGTGTCAACTAATTTTCTAAAAGCTGCAATGTTGGATTTCGTCTAAACTTCTATTGTTAAGCTAAAACTAAAAGCCCAGCAAGTTTAGTCTACTGGAGTGTGTTTATTTTTATTGGTTTCTGCATAATTTTTTTTAACATAAACCAACTTTAACCCCTTTACTGTAATCTCTGCCAGTGGAACTCCAATAGCACATCATAAAATTCTTATAATTCTTCAAAGCAATGTAGCTGGAAAAGAAAAAAAACCATGGGCACTTTGCAACGAACGCCAACTACAAGATTCAGCCGATTAAATTTAACTCTTGCGAGCTCATTTTGCTGACAATATAGGTGTAGATATATGTTCAGCTTGCCCTCCGACAGCCACTTCTGTTGGGAGAAGCCCTCAGCCGCGATGCTCGGCGTGGGGTTGGTTCTATTGTGTGAAAAATCCTGCTCAGGTGGTACCTAGCGCTGGTACGTGAGGGAGGCTGAGCAGACAGATGGGGAGGCAGATGTACAATGCTACATAAAAGTAGAAAGACTTTATATTGTCTTACGCGAATGCCTTAAGTGACTGAGCGCAGGCGGCGGGCGAAGGGGGGCCGGGTTGGGGAGCGAAGGGTTAAGTGAAAAATGACTGTCATTTCTTTCCCTGCGAGCAGCTATTGCTTCCTCAGACTTTTAAGAGGAGCCACAAGACTCGAGCGAGAGAATTACTTTGAGATTCTTCTGCGAAGACAAAGAAATAGTGTGCGCCGAGGCTGGTAGGCTTCCTTCCGTCACTCATGGATGCTCTGCCAGGATTTCCCACCTGAGACAGATTGCGACGCATGTTCGAATCACTCATGCACGAGAAGCAATACACAAGTTCAGTGTAAAGCCACTTTAAAAGCTCATCGGGTGCATACTTTACTTGTACAAAATACCTTATTCATGATGGAGCAGTGAGGGCCTAGGTAATTACTTGAATCAAGGTGGCCTCAGAAGTGTTTAAATCTACAAGGACACTTAGAGCATGAATAATGCAAAATAATTTGCATCTAAATTTTTTAAGTGTTCTTTATTCAAAAACTAAAATGCAGTTCCGATTAAAGTTTGATGAGTGAAAGCTGAGCACTTCATACCCACTGTGAAACGTCTCCTATTTGTGGAAATTATTTCAGACAGTGGGAAAGGGACAAAAGAGATCAAAAAAAAAAAAAAAGTTGGTGATTAATCTGCGTTACTTTTAAGCCATCCTTATTTCATGACGTTTGGTGAGTAGGAAGTTAATTTCCCAACTTGCTGATCTGACACCATCTACGTTTCACCCCTTTAAAGCAGCACCCTCGAAAGCGCAGGTCTGATTATTAACCAGACAAAATAACTGTTCTTTCGCCTTCGATGATAGCACGAAGCCGCTCGTGTCTCTGAAATTTGTCCGGTATCTTTTAGTGCAATTAATCTCGCCTCCGTCCCCGTCAACCTCTTTGGAAAAGCCTTACGTGCAAAAATACCCTGGCTGCCTCTCACCCTATGTGCTTACAGGGCAGGGGCTTGCATTTCTTCACTCGGAGCGTGTTGCATCCCTTTCTTTTGAATTTGCCATTGACAGCATAAACTGCCGCGTATATCATCAGTTCAGCACTTTATTATATCGTCTCCGTTCCTATTTTAGAACGTGTTGAGCAACCCCCAGAAAAATTGTTAAAGAGGAAGGAGTGAACGCGGCAAACGTTGTGTAATGCGCTCACTGAAAATTATGTTTTTCTCTGCCTGGGCTGGAGGCAGAGGAGAAAAAGGGAGAGGGAAAGCATGTCAGAAACAGCCGGTTTTGCACGCAGACGCCAATGATCCTGTCGTTAAATGTGCTTAATTCACGATTATGTTTCCGACGCTCGAACCTGCCCGTCTCGCTGGCGGGTGCTGCTTGGGAAGGCACCGAGAGAAGAGACGGTCGAAGTTGGAGAGCTTCGGAGGTCCCCGGAGATTTCTACGGGAGAATCTCCACGGATCTGCTCCCCGTTTGCTCCTGCCCTCCAAACCCAACAGCTCGTTGTGGTACGAGAGCCAGACCTTCCAAAAAGCAGCTCCAGGAGCCAGAGGGAGGGTTGTTTTTTTTTTCCAGCTGCTAAAACCTCAGGTTGGGAAATCTGCTGGGATCCAACAGGTTAGGCAGGAGAAAGCTTCGACAGACAGTGAAGTTTTAAGCGCCGGCTAACTGCGAGCAGCTAAACTTTAAAGGCCCCTTTGCAAAGGAAAATCATTTTCCTGCTGCAGCCCTTATAAAGAATAAAGACTTCCAATTTATTACCGGCTCGAAAGCTGGCTGCCACTTTATTGGACTTTCAGATGAGTGTGCTCGCCACGCTTTCTTAGGGAGAGGATCTGCTACGTTTTTCTTGGATTTGGAACAATGCGAACATTTTTTTAACTCATTGAACAAAGATTTCCCCAGCAACAGACCCCCTGCTCAGCAGGTCACCTATCTTTGCGACAGTTTTTCTTTTCCCACGCTAACCCTAGGGCTCATTTGCATAAGGTCTCTGTTGTGACAATTAGTTTCAGGTGAGCTGATTTCTATGAGGTTTGCCCAAGACGATACACAAGCTCTGGGCCTCCCTGATCCTGGCCCTAATTGCGACTGACTGGCACCAGACACAATCACCCTCTTGATTCAGCAAATTGTCCTGCAAGTAGCTTGTTGTGACCCCGCAATGCACAAATCATATCATGTCAGCCCGGCATAGTAAACAGTGAATAAAGCAAATTCAAAAAAAAAAAAAAAAACAACAAAAAAAGGTTTCATAATAGCTCCTCCATCTTCTAGCCCCAGTGGACAAGATGAATACAAATTAAAGCTATATCATATCTCCGTGCTGGTGGAAGAGGTATCACCGCCCTGACTAACTTTGGTTTATTGGGGTTTTTTTTGGGGGGGGGGCATATTTTTTAATTTACGTTGGGGATAAAACCAAAATCAGATGGTGCTTCGTTCCATCACCTGGGGAAAAATTCCCCAGGTAGCGGAGCGGGGTCGCTGTAAATATTTCCTAGCTCGTTGTTGTGGAAATAAGCAATATGCTCTTTCATCATCTCAGAAGCTACAGGGTACATCGATATGCACGTTAGCCGGGCTCCCAGTAGTCTCTGCTCGGTTTAAAAAGCCGCGGAGGCCGGGCAGACCCCATCTCTGAGCACAGCAGCAAAAGTCAGGACAGAACTTTTCCTGCGGTGCCGAGGAGCCCAGGGAGGAGCTGGCGGCGCAGGGGGACCTCACCCCACCTCCCCACGCCCCAACGGTCCCGCATCCCAGCAGCGGCACCCCTTTGGGCTCAGTCCTGCCCATTTTAGGCCAGCGATAACCCCATGGAGGTCACCAGCCTGGAACTGGCTCCAGTATTGACTTGTCAGTGAGGGGAAACACACAGCCTCCGAGAGGGGCAGAAAAAAGGAGCAAATAATAAATACAAGGGGACAAATACAAAGTTAACGAGGATGGAAGAACACCTTTAGCTGCCACGCTAACGAGAGCGCTCCGTAGGGACGAAGAGCCGTCCTTATCTCTGATCAACTCCCTTTTCGTCAGTTTGAGTCACAGTTTTCGTGTTATTTTTTGGTGCGGTGCTCGATTCTTTCCTACCAGAGCAGCTCCGGCTGTGACCTCCGCCCCATGAGTGTGAGTCAGGAGAGACTCCCTCCCCACCTTATATATTGCCTTTTTTTTAAAAAAAAAAAAGAGGTCTAATTTGCAAAATATTATTCACCATAGAGACAAAAGCTGCTCCCCTGCTGTAACTGGGATATGAAGGGTAAACTCAAATTCAGACAGGTATATCGAGTCCCTGACTTCAGAGAGACTCCGCGAGGGCAGGATTAGGCCCCCCGAATATATTGCGTGATGATCATTATGTGAATTAGATTAGGCTATTAGTTTTGGACTTTTTTTAATCTCCTGGGGAAACCTGTATTTACATTTGTTGGTTTTTTTTTTTTTCCCTGATGCAAATTGCTTCCCCAAATAAATAGTTATGTTAAAAATCCTAGTAAAAAAAATGTTTCAAAATTATTCACTGAAGATGGCCGGTAGCCAGTGTGAAAGGTCAGCCTGCCAGTCGCAACAGTTTGGAGCTGCGGTCAAGGTAAAGGTATATGCAAAAGAGCACCTGACACAGAGCATTTCTGTTAACCTGCAATCTTATAAACTGATTATAGGCAAAAAACTATAATTGTTTGTGTATGTATACAGGTAAAGGTAAGAATGAACAAAAAAAATCAGCTCTCTGCTGAGAACACCAAGTTTTACCCTGGGAAAAAACTTAGTTTCAGGGTAGGAGAGCAAATTCTTCTTTACTTTTACAATTCCATTGATTTAAAAGTTGTTACATCTTCTCATATCAGTGTGATCTCAGGATCTGGTTATGAACTGGGGTTATGTCCTAAGCATGCCTGTATACGCCCTGAATTAATACGAGCAAAGTGGGGAATAACGCTCATACCTGCAGGCAGGGCAGGCAGGACGGCCCGCGGCGCGGTGCTGCACACGGGCGCAGTCCCACGGGAGCGGGGGCTCCCGGACTGCCCCAGCCTCACGCCCTGCACATTTGCAGGGCACTTAGACAGTGTTCTGATGCAGAAACGCCAAAGGCGGCACTCCCGGAGTAGGACACGACTAGGTCAGCCTTGGGCTACTTCTTCCAATGGCGTGCACTGTACTGCGTGCAGCGGTGGGAAGCCACCCACGTCCCTTTTGATCCCTCCAGCCCAGCAAGGTGCAGATGAGGAAGGACACTCAAAGCCCTGCCTGCCACGAACCTCTCCATGGGCAACAGCAAGGGTCTCAACACCGTTGCCACCATCAAAACCCTACCAGGCTTTGACTTGGTTGGATAAACCCATTACTTCCAGCTTGAACCATTGCTACCATGTTCAGCCGCGGTGGTGGCAGGTCCAAGGTGGTCGCCCATCGCTTGTGAGCCGGCCAGGGCATGGCCACAGATGTGTAATGAGAGACCCCATGAACCTCACCTGCTCTGTTTTTAAAAGGCACGGCATTTTTATTTTGTCCTGTGTCCATGCTAATGCTTTTATCCCTCTCTCATGACACAAACCATGCTTTTACAGTGAAGGCAATGCAACGCGCTGATGTTGAACTTTAACCTTCAGCAACTCTGCCTCTAATGTAAGGCAAAACTCTTAGATTTTTAAGTAAATAAACAGTTGATTCTGACAAAAAATGACTATTCCCTGAGGGGACATTTTTGTGAAACTGCGCCAGGTACAAAAAAAAACGTATATTTTTTGGCTTGGTCATGAAACTGTCAAAACACAACTCTAACATGTTTTGCTGCATATGTAATTTTTTTCCCACAGCTCTTTCCGAGCAATGCTTAATTCTGAATTCTTTCTGCACCCAGCATTTGCAAGGAAATCGATAGATGCACAAGAAATTCAGGCTAAGTTTCTAGGTAAGTGAAATAGAATAGCCAGGAGAAAGAAAAAGGAGAAAAACAAGACAAAGCCGGAGAAACTTGGCTAAAGTTTCCAATAAATTATGCTTTCGGGGTAAAATTCACCCTCAAAAGAGGGCTTTGGTGGGATTTAAGCAGGGAGTAGGCTGTTTGCTGGCCCTTGGTACATGGGCTAAGTTTCCCCCTCCGTGCTGAGGTACCTTAGTTTCATTTTATTTTTAACTGCGCTCTCTCTCCCTCTCATGTATAAATATGTGTGTATGTAAATCTCCAAGTATCTTGATCATAGTTGTGATTACAAACTTCGCTTTTGCTAAAAACAGCTATGGCACTGATCTTTAATATAATAATATATTTTCCCGAGTGCCTTCACTGTTTCATTCCAGCAACTGAAACAGAGACAATTCTTTGTATGTTGAAATGTGTAATTATCATGTAGCCAAAAGGGAGGGTGTAATTTTCACATCTGATTACAAGGGAAGAGTGTAAGTGAAGCTGCCTCGGTAAACTTACACTTGTTTACAGAGAGCAATACCTTTGATATTAAAAACTCCAAACATGTAAAACGCTGGAAAAAATCAAGATTGTCATGCACCAAAGCTAAACAACAACAACAACAACAAAAAAAAAACCCTTAAGCATTTTTTTTGGCATAGCTACAAATGAAAAGTCAACGCTTCTGAACTTGTGCTGGCCCTCCTCACTTGAGATGTTTGTTAAGAAGACTTACAACTTGTTTTTGCACAGTGTGCTCTACTTGTCGTGTTGAAGGTTAAGAAGTTAAAACTCCAGCTTTAATTTAAAAAAAGGGGAACTTCGAATGTTTCTGCTGTTTATAACTCTATTTGGTCAGTTTAAACTAGAGAAATGCTTTTTGTATTTGACTTCATCTTCACAGAATTTACTTCTCCTAAACGTGACTGCGTTTGCATTCCAGTTGCTTTCTTTCCTAACCCATGAACTCCCTCCTGTTTACTTCTCTCTTTTTTTTCCTTTCTTTCTTTCCTATACACACACAGCTGATCTACCTTTGACGAAACAAGCTTCTGCTTATGTGAAATTATTATTTTTTGTCCATGTAGGAAAAGATGGTACCAAGGCAAGGAAGAACTGTTACAGCGAATATCACTTACCAAGGAGATTAAAGATAAGCAGAAAGATCGCACTACAGGTAGAGGGAAAAACTACTGAAAAACCAAGAAAGGTATCAGAAACCATTTAAAAATTATATAAAAGTACGATTGCTAAGGAGTTATCGTCGTATTTTTAGAAGCCATTAAAAACCGTCTGTGCGAGCATTGGATGTCAAAGTATGATAACCTCATGCTTTTGCTAACCAAGAAAAAGGAAGGGAAAGAGAAAGAAAGAAAAGCAAATTATTTTTAGTATGTGGAAAATACAGCTTTTTGTTAGAGTATGAAAAAAAATCATATCATTAACATGTGCAACATCTATCAGCAAGACTATGATAAGACCCTATTTTCTAAAGTACGCTTTTTTCCTGCCCTAAAATTAAGTTCCTGATACCATATTCTTATTCAGAACATCACATCCATGGGAAAAAATACCTTCCACAACAACTAAGGCATTTGAAAAATAAAATGTAACCCAGTAATAGCAGTAATTCGAGTTGAAGATGCACGTAGTTACTTTAAAAGTGGTTTTGTCTTGTGCAGAAAAACATGAATGCAAGGGCTACCGAAAGCAATTTAATACCAGGTGGGGGTTGACATTAATCTTTTATGACAATAATATTGTGGTGTTACAGGAGGGCAAAACCGAGTATCTTCTTGTACGTATAACCACTTCCCTAAGAGTCTGTGCCTGTCTTAAAAATACACGTATAGAATTGATGTATAGCCCCAAATTCATAATGAATATGATTATATAAATAGTCTTCACTCGTGCAAATAATCGTAACTGTCCTCCTTCTGCTTCCCTTAGGTGTGATGCAGGCTTGGTCTGCCAGTGGTATGGGAATGCTATTTCTCCTGGAATGGGCCAAATCTGGACCAGGAGGGCTACTTGTGAGATGGGGCTGTGCAGACCTGGTTCTGCATGACACAGAGCCAAATTATGTCTTCAGATGTGTGTGATGCCGTGAAAGCCAAGGGGGTTGTGCAGGGGTAGCTAGGCAAAATACGGTCCATGGTATCCAGGACTGCATGGGTGTGCTGGGGGTAGATGCAGTATTAGTGTACTTAAAACAACGAATTAATGTCTGTGGAACGCTAATCAATGTTTGGTGCACTCCACATTTTTCACTGAGTTGTTAGAGTACGTTTGCTTATATTCTGCACTATTTTAATTTAGCCATATTGATCAAACTGAACACTCAATAAGACCCTAGGCACCTTAGCCTTATTAAAATTAGTCAACTTGAAGTAAGTGAGCTGAGGAAGTAATGGAAACTATTCAGAGATTTAAATACAGTGCAGCCCACTTAAATAAATACCTGTTAATGAAATAAATCTGTATATGCACATATTTTCTCAGAAAGAAATTATTAAGGGGGCCCTTCAGAAGAACACAACTCAAACATATCCATTAGTTTAAAAGAGAAGCAGTTCTCTGGGCTCGCTGTGTACGTTCGTCTTCGCTGGGTCAAACTTGGGCAATCCGTGCTGACCTTTTCCGTCAAAGCGGTTATCATTCTTTAGAGTTTTACAGTGTCAAAATGTATAAAAAATGTCCCTAATTAACCTGTAAGTAAACGCTATTGTGGTTTTTCGGTAACTCTCCCATTTGAGTTTATCCCAGTAGAAGTACAGACCAGCTGGGCCATCACCTAGTTGAGTAGATCTGGGTAGCTACAGAAGAATAATAAAAAGCATTTAACTAACTTGACTGTTCATATGCAATGGAAAAAAAAAAAGCCATACTGCTAAGTCTTTACAGATAATACGTCTTCGTCTTCAGAAACTTGTATCATTTTGTATCAGCGGGGTTGAGAGGCGTAATTAGAGCACCAACTCCAAGGCTTGACTTGAGCGGTGATTTGCAGTACGGCTCCTTTTGGCACATCTCTGGAGCTCAAAATATTGTTTTTGAAAACATTGCTGTTTTTCAACAAAAAAAGGAGATTAGACAACATCTTTAACTGATTAATCCTCTCTCCTCTCCGAGGGGGTGACCTGTGATAGTGTATTATTCTAGCCAGGGAAAAAAATTGCAGCGTGCAGCAAAGTCTTCCTGCAATACCTACAAATGAATTAAGCTAAAAACTAGGTAGCCTATCTGTGGAGGTTTCCTAGCCTCCCTTCATCAGGGGCTGCCTTTAGAGGGCTTTGTATACTCATTTTTTTCCCCTAGTCCAATAAAAGATATTAGCTCTTTTCCCTAAGCAAAATCCCACTCATGAATCAGGTCCTACACTTGCAACTAGTGTGATATTGCTGGCCAGGTTTCACCCCAGTAAAATTCTAATCTATACTTTGTCTTTTAGAATTAAGAAGAAAATGCATATCAGCAGAATCTCCTCTCTACTTTATTTCATTTATAAATTACGAGAATGATGCTATTATATATTATTAATTTCTGCTGTTCTCCAACTCGGCTGCAGCAGTGAGCTGCGGATGTTGGAACGGTGTAATTATGTTCTAGTAGGGCAGCCATCCGTTTCCTTTCAAAAATTTACAGGATTCTTAATCATGCTGCTCATTTGGGTGCGCAGTAGCGAGGATGGCGAAACACAAACAGGGCACGTTCGTTTACACAGGAACACCTGCTTAGCATGATAGCAGATGTCAGTCAGTAAGCAGAACACAAAAGAAAAATATCAACAACAGCAAACTAGAAGCATTTTTAACTCGGTACGGGGATATCTTGTCTGGGGGAAGCCAAATGAAGGGGATGCGCCTTTGCAGGTCGAAGCGGAGGCGCGGTGACCATTTGGGAAGTCTCGGCTGACGGTCCCCGGGGACCAGGTCAACAAATCCAGACGAACTCCTCGCTGGATGATGGGATATTTAACAAAACATTTCTCCTTTGAGAGGGTCGTTTTTGCAAGCTTGGTGCTAAGCATCTTGCAGGGATCATTGTATTTTTGATAACTACGGCAAAGTAGTTGCGAGGGGTAAAATACACAGGAATATTGCTCCACACGTAGGGGTTTGCCAGCATTTCCATTGCAACCACTTACTCTCAAGGCTTATTCTACCTCTAAATGTTTCATCCTGAGCCGCCTCTTGGCTTTCCTATCTCAAATTGAGAGCGTGTTGGTTTTTTTTTTTTTTACATATTTTATGAAATAAAACGATGTTAGCGGAGGAGGGAAAGTTCACGGATTTCAGACTCTCCCATGCAGCGCTCCGACTCCGGAGCAGCCTTTCCTCTCCCATAAAGGCGTCGGGAGCGTGGCGCACGAGTCGAGCTCTTGCAGGCGGGTATTAAATAATCTCCCTCAATGCCATACGCAGTAACTACTCTTCCACAGGATTGTTAGTATTCAGAGCAAGTCAACTTGCGTGGGTCCGTGCATTAAGGGCTCCCTAAGTATGCATTGACTTGATACCCAGTAATGGCTTCTAAGGAGCCGTTATGTAGTACCGTGTCAATGATCCATGCATTGAGGACTCCCTAAGTACGCATTGACACGATAGACCGGAACGGCTCTGAAGAAGCCGTTACGGTCTATCATGCCAATGATCTGCGGATATTGGCAGTGCCTCCTGCACTTCTATAGAGATTGTAAAAGTCTCTGAAGAAGCTGTTATGATCTCGGTGGAAGAACCATCAATCAGGTTCATGACAGGGTTTCGTTTTGCCATTTTTCCACCTTATCATTGGGAAGCTTTGTTTTACTTCTAGAATTAGATTCAAAGAACTGACAAAATAAAAAGGCTGCCCGCAGAGTGGCTCTGGGACTGCATGGAGGTAACCAGGATCAGAATATGACCCCTGGTTTTATAGGTTCTAGGCAGCTGACTTGCTGGGAGGCCTCAGCCAAGTCACTTCAACTCTTCTTGCCTCCGTTTACTCTCCTCTAGCAAGCACGGAAAGGGACAATATCTTTTGAGTAGAGATCGCTATGGGGCTTGGAAAATGTTCGTTTAGACTAGTTACAACTAAGGCTTGTCTCAGCATCTCATCGCTGGTGGAGGATGCTGAGGAGAACAAGGTGTGTACATCATATCTTTCACACCTAAGCACGCAGGCAAAGCTACGCTGAAAGGAAGTCTCACCTCTGAAGTTTTGTAAGCTTTCATCTCTTGAGTTTATACAGTTTCTCTTGACTTCTTTTATGTGCATTTGCATCAGTTCTGAGTATCTCTGCTTGGCAGAAGGTCATCTTTGTTTTCTACAATGCCACAAATTTCTATGAAAACACTCTGAACCTCTTTTTCCATGTCTTCCTTAGCACATGAATATTTTAAAAAACACTTTGGAAGTGCATCATTGCAGAATAAAGTTTTAATTCATACTAAGTCTATGGCCACAAAACACTACTTAACAAGCTTGTGTTGTTTGTGTCTGCTCTTCCACGTTCTTTCAGGGAAAACCGGACTTTTTATTCCTTCATATTCAGTTCATACTCCTCTTTAGGGGAGATAGAGCCATAGTAGAATATATACATGCAGAGACAGAGTACTCTACCTATTTTATACACTACTCATTAACATAATAAGCCTATTTATGGTGTGGTCCCACATCATCCAAGGCATATTTACATGGTTGAATGTTAGCAGACCACTGGAGAAACACTGTAACCATACCTTATGGGAAGTAGAGATCCTCAGGCAAGAAAAAATAGAATTACTGGGCAGGTTGGGGTACTGTACAGAGATCTTGTTTGTAGCCAGGCTGGCCTGAAAAGTATGAGCTCAAAGAAAGAGAAACTGTGCAAAAGGAGCCGGAGGAACATTGTAGGAGATCAGAGAGGATTGTGATCAAGCTGGGGAAGCTGAGAAGGCAGAGAAGTCTCAGGGAGCAGTGGCCATTGATCCTAGGTACCTCCTTCTTGGGACTCAGAAACTTGAACATTTTTAAGTGTGTTTTCAGATGTGTTGAACCCCTAGAGTTGCCCATAGTTAGGTACCCCAAATCAGTGACTGCTTTGGCAATGTTAATTAGAAATCTGGATTTGTGTAGTAGGCTGTAACCATCAGGTCTACAGCAACATGGCCAGCGAGCAGAGGAGAGAAGACAACAGGATATCTACTGAAGGTTGGAGACATGCTCGGCTTCTAGTAACACAGTCCCTCAACCAAATGCCTTTCAGGTAGAGGAGCGTACAACATATTCTGGAAAGCCACAATTCCTCCTTGGTTAACCTCCTTCTCGCCAAAGGAAAAACTTCAGTGGCCATTATTAATTCCTTGAGAACGCATCTTTGGGATTTAGAGCCTGTTTGGGGCGGCCTTGAGAGCCTACGGACAGCGACCGCCACCGCAACCCAAATCCCACTCAACGTCTCCCTCCACGCTGCACGTTGCAAATTTGAATGAAAAGTTGCATTTCAAAATCTGGACAGCTGAAGACTGCTGTCCCTTGGAAAAAACCTAAGCTTTTCATTAAATCTAATCATCTGGGGGTTTAAACTCCAATGAGAAGGAAAGAGAAGATATTGGTTTACAGCGATTCAGACCACATTTCACATGAGGTCTTTAAAGCACTGTTTCAGGTATCTCACGTTATGATGCTGCCTCTGCAACATGCGCTGAGTCCTCGGTTCAAAATCTCAAATATTTTTTTCAACATTTGGGATACAAACAGGCATTAGTCTCCTTCCATGTGTATGTTTATTAGTAAGATTTTTTGCATGGTATAATTGAAGCCCGGCAGTTTTTACCAACCGCGGCTTAAGAGGAAAACTGCCACAATATAATGTTTTGTGTCTTTTTTTTTTGTCCATGCAAACCGGTCACTGAAAAGGTGCAAAGCGCTGGTAAAAGTACATTTTCTAAAATTCAAAGCCTTTTAAGAAAGGTACACAATGCAAGAATACGCAGCTGCAATTTTAAAAAGGCTACTGTTCCTTTAATGCCCAGCTGGTCCTGAGATGTAATAAAATTGACATATTGATTCCTTTGAATTTACAAATGCCTGTTTCATAAACTCCATCTCCAAAGCCTAGGCATCTTTAGAGCACTGTCATTTTTTTCTCCAAATGGATCAATTATGTGCCCACGTAATCCTGTTACCTGTGAAATCCATGCATACTTCTCCCATTTGCTGCAGTTCCCAGGCGGACAAACTTGCATTATGTACGCATAAACAAACAGAGCATTTTCCTGATATTAGGGATTGTTTTCAAAGTGAAAGGCAATCTCCTGGGTCCTTTACTCAAAAAAACATACATAGCGCAGTGTTCCTCCAAGTAACCTCACCGCACTATATGTATAATTATTACACAACACAGCAAATCATTAAAAAAACATTGAGTCCCGCTATCTCAAATGCTTCAACTGCAAAAAGGCACCAAGACTTTGCAGCCAGCCCTCATTTTTCTGTTGAATCAAACTTTCCCATTCCTTTACCAGCTTCTTTATTCGATAAATATTGCTGTATCTGTAAGGAAATCGTTTTCATCACAAAGGTTTCTGCGTGACTTAAATATCAGAAAAGCACCCAAAGCTGCAAAGTTTGCTGGGGAAGTTTGGGGCTTTTTAATGTTATTTCTAGGATAATTCATCTTTTCATCGTGCTGAGCACCTTTCCATCATTTACACACACACACAGAGACAGAGTCAAGCAGGCATTAACCTGCAAACCTACCACTTACGCATATAAATGTATCGCACATACAACTATTCCCATATCCCGTGGCATATATGTTTGTATGAATATATACCATGCACATAAACACATTTATACACACACACACAGCACGCCCAATCCTCAAATATAAGCAGAGAAAAAGAGAATAAATGTGTTTTTCTCTGCGTATGAATTCTTTATAAAGTACCGTGTGTATATACATAGGTATGAATTCTCATTTCATTCTTTCAGGCTGTGCTGTATCTGATTTTCTACACTTCGCTGGGCAACCAGCAGTTCAGTTACACTACACTTGCACTGTACAATTTGTCTCTAAAAGGTTCCCAAAATTATGAAACATCTTGTCTGCTGCATGACCTGCTCACCGCAGTGCCTCAGCCCGAGGTGCATCCGCGCATAGAGAGAGGATGGCACTGAAAAAAAATATATACATTTGACGCTTGGAGCCCATAGAAGTGGCCCAATACACCCCTGCCATTGTGCAGGAGTGGGGTTTTAAAGATAAATGGCTGCATGTTAACCAGATTTGACATGCTGCACAAAAGCAGCCACCTTTGGTCCCATGACACAGCCAAACAGAAAAAACAACAAGCAATCCTGGCAAAAGATGTCCGACGCGAATAAAAGCCCAACAATTTGTCACATAGTCGTTACAAAATGTTCCAGGCTTTGGGGCTTGCCATGGGACAGCAGCGATAAGAAGAGCATAGAAAAACGAAGGCTGGGGGTGTTGGGGTGGTGGAAGAGTTAAAACTCGAGGAAAGCTCCGGTAGTTACAAAGGGGAAACAAAGAGGATATTTTCATTTGGCTCTTTCCGAAGACACACACACGCACAAAAAAGCCGTAATTAATTAAATCAAGAAGCTCGGTTGTTTTGAGAGGTGATTGAAATCTGACATGCAAAGTAGAAATATTTATGTTTACTTTCTATTTTAGGAATCCCCGAAGCTACTTTTCCTTCACTGCACTTCCCCACCACTGCAATGGCCAGGGCTCAGCTTATCAAGGAGTAAGCGCTCCCTGTTCAGGGCCAAATCCTGCTCACGTTTCTCATGGCGTTAGGTCTTCCCTCATGGGAACAGGCGCAGAAAACTCCAAAGATGTAACTGGGGGTGAGAACTAACACGTGGCAGCAGAGCAGTACCTGACCTCCTGCTTTCCTTTGAGTTCACAAGAGACAGAAAAGAAAAAGCCCAAACTTAGGCTCGGCTTGATGAGGCTGAATTTCCAAACGAGCTTGATCCTACAGTTTTCCACCAAAACCAGCCACAGGCATCAAACCCGACTTTTCTGATCCGTGTCCCACTGAAGTCACCCGTGCACCCCCATCGACCGCAGTCGCGTTAGGATTCGCACCTATGCCACCTGGCTAATATTTTGATATATTTTTACAGCCCCTACACTGAAATAAGGAGTTCAAATGCATCGGTGCAGCTGCTTGCTAAGCTCCACATAATGGAGCTCACATTTTAAAATACCTTTCAGTCAATAATCATCATTGCTTCAGTGATTACCGTTAGCTTCTTTATATTCAGTGGCAGAAAACTGGGGGGGGGGGGGCAGTGAAAAGCAATATTGTCTTCTAAATTAGAATAATCAGTTGTATAATAAACTCCCAGAATTTGATTATTAGAAACATACAGTCATCATTTTCTCGGTCAAATTCCTTGGCATCCGCTTGCCCTCTGACGAAACAACGAATGATACTTGCTCTTCTGCAGTCCCAGGGAATGGCAGAGCGCTTTAGAGATATTAAGCTCTGCAAAAGCCCTGTGAATGAGTTCGGCGGTATTTCCCCGTCTCATAGACAGGGAAAATGAGCAAGGCGAGGTTAATTGACTTGCCGGAGAGCGCACATGGCACTTGATGCTGCGCTCACCTTCCCCAGCTCTGTACCAGGGATAGCATCCCGCCACGGTACCAACCCGCACCCTCCGCCCAGCCGCGCCGCAGCCTCCTCGCAGCATCACAGCGGTCCAGCGCGGCCCGGCACGGCGTGGCCTTACCCTTGTCCCTTCGTGGGCCTAATCCCTTCGTGGGGGGTTTTGTATGAGCGAATTAAATAGCATTGAAATGGCCTCTGAAGTGCACAGGGCTTATCAAAAGGGGTGGGGGGTGGGGGGGAAAAATCAACCAAGTGTCAGCCGGAAGAAAAGTTCATTATTATATGTCAAGGAAAAATTAATAGAAAGGGCTTTAATAGTTAAATTACATGGCTAAATCAGCCTTTCTGCAGGAAGACCAGCTTGCTTTAATTAAAGCACGTTATGTTCAAAAGCCATCGTGCGCGTGTTTTACAGCAACCTGATAGCAACACCTGTACGTCCCCGCTCAAAAATTCAGACTGCTTTCACATATTCCAGCCCAGCGATCGACGTTATCGAAAGTCCAAGTTATTTTTAAATATACACGGGGATAACTGAGCCAGGGCTCGCTCTGGAGCCGAACAGGGGGACGAGGACTGTTCAAATCATGGAAATGTCAGTTCCAGCAATGTGTGCCTTGGATTTTTTTTTTTTTTTTTTTTTTTTTTTTTTTAAAAGATTTTTTTANAGCATCTCTCTTATTTCGCGGTATCTGTGCTGCACTATTTCAACTCACTGCAGGTTGCTGTTACTTTTTTTTGATACCGCATCGCTTAAACACGTACCGTAGCTGAAGACATTCGGGATTACCGGGGACCTCAATCGACATTTTTGGCCTTTGTAAAGGATCTTAGCCAAACATTTTGTTTAGTTCAACTCTAGCTGATGCCACGACACACGTAATATCGCTCCCCCAAAAGTGCCAAACTGATGCACTGTGCCATCTCTGGCAGCATTTGTTCAGCGTTTGCTGCGAAGGGGGAGAAAAAAAAGATAGCGAATGCACGGATTGATTTTCAAATTACCTCAATATTTTGAAAACATTTTCACCTGCATGCTGAGAATGCTAAGAATAGGCAGGAAGGCAATTGTGCATTTGCACAGCCTCCACTGCATTCATTTATAAATTACCTCATCACTGACTGAAATTAACACTGATTCTTACAGGCAATTTCTCAATTTCCAATGCTAATTACATTTTTTTTACTTTTAAATTCTGTACCACCTGTTTTGGGCAAGACATCTTAGGCAGCGCGACCGCATTTAATCACAATTTTAATTAACCGCCCTGTAGATGTGAAAAAGAAGCAATTATAATGTAGATGAATGATGATTTTTCTGCATTAAATTGTTTTGTTTCCCTGGTATGTTGATTGTAACACAGCACACAAATACAGTAACTGTACAATTTTTTTCTATTGTAATTTAGTAATTGTTTTTGGAAAACCAGTTTGGGAATGAGTGACTTCATCTGTTTACAAATTGATTGATACTGTTAACTCACTGATTGCTGCAGCATACATTTTGTATTGCACAGCCTAGCATAAAATATAATTAGGCATGCACAGACTTTGCAGCACCATTTTGGAATCTGAAAATCAACTGTAACCGAAGTGTGTTTTCCTTGAGCATCCCTAGTATCAGCCGGGGCTGATGATACGATAATCAACAAACAATGGGCTTTTCCCATCCCGCCGCTGGTAGACACCCTTGGATTTAATCTGATAGTCTCACGGCGTAAGTTGGGTTGGGTTTTTTTCTTTTTTTTTTTCGGATTGTGTTCTGCCAGGCCTAGGAGCTGAGGGCTGGCAAGTCTGCAGCTTGCCCAACTCCCTCAGATCGCTATCGGGAAGGAGCGGGCGAGTGATGGAAAGAAACAATGATGGCAAAAAGACCCGCGGTTCACAAAACCCAGGGATCGTTACTGACACGCATGTGCCATGGCACCGGCTATCTCCAGCTACACGTTACGGGGGGATAAGATCTCGATCTGACTCATGGCTGGCAGATACAGATCGTCCAAGTTACACATATATATATCCCCACGGAGATGCGCGGAGGCCGTACCCGTCGGAGGCAAAGCCTGCTTGCTTTCCCAGGGAGGGAGGTCGCGCCGGAGAGGGAAGGGAGCAGATGTGCGGCACTAGCAGCACCTGGGCTTTGGGAGATGGTGCCACCACCACCACCACCATGCTCTGCCAGCGGCCCGGGACAGTTCTGCTGGGGGTCTCCCAGCTCGGGACTATAAATCCCCCAGTACAGGTGGGATGGGGACAGACACACGGGGAGAAGTGCACCCCAGAGGTTACCTGTGCTGCCCACAGCACCGGGGGAGACCCCCAGAAGAAAGTTGGCAGCTCTCCCTCTCCCAGTCTCCCACAGAATCCATGGAGCGAGAGGTCTCCATCAACTAGGACTTGCCAAGAGGTGAGAGGCCACCTCAGCCCGTGTCCTACCCCATCGCCACCAGACCTGTGATGTCACCCACAGCAGACCAAAACCAGGACACTGAACCGAAAGGATGAGGCAGAGCAGGGGCTGGCTCCTGTGCTGCTACCCTCCATGGGGGCATGGGGGTCACTGTGGTTTGGAGACATCTTGGGGGGTTCCTGGTCTCATCTGCTGGCCTGCTCGCTTTATAAATATTTGTTAAGAGGGAAGGACATAAAGTCTACTGTGCAGTAGGTGATTTTTGTAAGAATCCCGCTATCCATACATAAAAGGGTCTATTATCTCACTGTGGAAGAGATTTACATGCGTAACTCCCATTAACTCTTATGGGACTTAGGCACGTAAATCTCTTGTGCATCTAGAGAAGAATAGACCACATAAGGTCTTGTGATCTATACTGCTAGTAGGTTTAAGTCCCTTTCATTTATAAAGCTATACGAAAATTAACCATTAAAGCTTATTCTGTGCAAGCTGTCCCCCTACATATATCACCCTGCTCTCTGTTTGAAGTACTTGATGTAAACGCATACCGAGAAAAGGTACCGGAGAAAGCAAGCCCATTCATTTCAGTTAGTAAAACTGTCATAGTTGAAAGGAAGCAGACTAAGGGCAGGTAGAAAAATTGTACAGGTTTTGCCCAGCAGATTCAATTTCAGATTTAGGCTCTAGACTGCACTGTTTGGAGAAGGAATACTTTCATTTTGCTGAATGCTCCCTCCTCCCCCTCCTTCCCTCTCTCCCATCCCTACTTAGAGCCCTCAAGTAAAGCCCCGCGCCGTGGACCAAATAACCCTGAGTGGCTGGAGCGATACAATCTTTACACAACCAGACTGAGATGCTGCATCTACTAAGGAAAAAATAAATAAATCTTTTATTTCATAAACTTGTTTAAGCTGAAATGTTCATTGGTAAGCCTGTAGAAGTGGGAACATCTGTGCTCCTGCTGGGATTTGATGTCTCACCACAAACCTTTCCATAAGCACTTTGTCTCTGATAGGAAACAAAGAGGAAAATACCTGATCCCCAGCCTCAGCTGGGCAGCTCCTTATATCTTCACGCCCTGACCTACTGAGCATTCCTCCCAGCAACGAGCTGCTTCCCAGGGCTACCTCCGCCATGGAAGCTGGCTAACTAATCTCTCAGCAAACACTTGCAGCAAACCTGAAGAGAGTTTAAAAAAGCCACGAGGAAGGGGCGGGGGGGGGACGACAAAAAAACTTTCTACAGCTCAAGCCTACGGCATCTCTAAAAGAAGAGAATCAGAACCTAAATATAGCTCCACATGCTCACGTTTTCTCTTGATGAACTGCTGAGATACAAAGCTGTGGCCACCTAATGAACGTGTATATATATAATATGGATATTTTAATCTTAAACTGGTTTCCTGCTCCCTTCCACTGACCTGCCCTAACCCAGCTTGCTTTATTTCTGCCTGCCAGTCGTCCCCCGACTATGCTTACAGGTATTTGCAGAGCGCGGCTTTTATCACAGCCACACCGCTGGGATGAGATGGCACTTGAAAGGTCCATCCCGCACGCCCTGCCTGCGCGCTGGGTAACCTCTCCTTAGGAGCTTATAAGAAAATCCACTGTTGAAATAAATAACAACTCTCAACAAATGATCAAAGAAGAAATAAATCTTTTACCCTTATAAGACTTTTTAAAACTGAAATCCCATTTTTTAACTGGATAACAGTTAAGAGGCTACCGGCCACCTATTTTTCTGGGAGCTACGTTTTAAATGTTCGCTGCATGGATATTGGACAGACAAATGGATCTGTAGCTCTTGGGAGCAAAAGCTTTTAAAATAAAGTTTGTGTGCAGTATACGAAAACATATTGTTTGGAATTTAAGTTCTAATATCTAGGAATAAACAGAGCATTAAATCAAGCAAAACTGTGACAAGGCCAATATGCACATGGATGATGCCAGCGAGGCATCTCCAGCCCTTTGTTCACAGCTTAACAAAACTGTGCCGTCACACCACTTTAGCTCAACAGTGCCTGTCGAATGGGCATCAGCAGATCAGCCAATGCCTGTCACACACACAGCTGAAAAACTGTTTGAAAGCAAGGCTTACTTTAGCACTGGTAGGAAAAGTGAGAGGGATTTTTAATCATCTGGTAAAGACTACATATAGATATTTAAGGGGGGGAAAAACCATATTGTCAGCTCTCTTCCCCAGGAAAGTCACACAGTTTTGCTCTTTTTCACCTTTAAGGAAGGAACGGGTCTGGTGGTGTTGCCTGCTCCTCGCCGTGCTGCTCCCTTCCATGCTACATAAGATTTGGAATTATTTTCAGAGAAGTAAAATTCTGTCGGGGTGGGGAAGCGTCACAGGGAACGATCCCGATTTGGCCAATAATCTATTAAAAATTAATTTGCACATCATTCTACTTGAAACCCCCCACCCCACCCCGTGACGGAGGATAAATGAAATAACATATTCAAGGAAATGTTTGTTTTGATTCCAATGTAATTCTCTTTCCAGCCAAACGTCTCTCTGGGTTGGGGGGGAGGGTGTTCTTTTTATTTTGGAGCCGGTCAAAATATGTTTTCATTGGTATTAACAACCTTCTCCGTCACTTCTCTTAACAGTCGCAGCGCATAAACACGACGCTACTCCGCAAAGCATCGCAGCAAAATCAGCTTGTTAGCGACAGCAACTTCAGCTCAGCACTTCTTTGTTTTACAACACCTTTTTCCCCCCCTTTATGGTTTGTTTTTTTTTTTATCCCCCCCCCTTTTCCCCAGCCGGCCTCCTCTGGGTACCAGGGTGGGCTCCCAGCACTCAGCCCCTCCACGGCGGTTCACGGGGGGACCCGGGGGGACCTGGGAGGACAAGGGGGGACCCGGGGGGACAAGGGGGGACCCGGGGGGGAGCGGGGCCCGGCAGCCCCGGGTGCTGAGCCCTCTCCCCCTGCCTGCCCGCCGCTGCTGTCAGCTCGCTGCCTGCACTTTAGCTGTCTCTTTCCCAGTCCCTACCCTGTCACTTTCTGGCCTGCCAATTTCAACTTGAAGCTTGACTGGGTTGATTTGATGCAAATACCTCCAGGGAAAACCCTGAAACTGATGAACAGTTATGTCAAGTCGATTTTGCACCATCGGGAAAAGGTAACCTCTGCGAGAAAAAAAAACAACAAGGTTAAAGAGACAAGGGCTTTTCACGTGTAATACCACTGCTGCACATCTCGTTCACTGTTTACCATCCCTCAGAAATTGTAACTGTCAGAATTAGTCCTAATTGCAGATGCGAAAGCTGCCATTATAATAAAAACAGAGGCAGTGCAGGCATTAAATGTAGCAGCCTAATTTGTGAGACTACTGAAAAGGTAGAGTAAATGAATATTTCATTACTTTAATTACCAGGGACTACTCTTTTCTTGCTGTCTTATGATAAGTGTTGCTGTAACTAGCAACAGCAAACATCCACTAAAACATAAAGTGCAATAATAGTACTGCTGTCAGGATCGCTGCTTTAAAATACGAGCCNTTCTTAGAGATCCGCAGGAGTAGGAGATGGAAACTCGTTTAACGTCAAAAAACAAAGAGGCGAGTAAACAGGTTTTAGTCAAAGAAAATAATGGCCCGGGGGGG